>JABFPJ010003420.1:0-16180 GCA_022817425.1 Gryon sp. ZL-2020 | reverse complement strand
AATTTGTGTTAAAAAATCTTTGTATAATAATTTTAAACAATCTTTTAGTTTCTTTATAAAGAAAAAATCTCTAGAAATAGATATCCTCTTCGGAGAATGTTTTCATGCAATAAAACATACGTTTTAAAAAATGATGTAAAAATTATTCAATACATTTTATGTTATCTGCCGAAAAATATTCGCAGTTTTATATTTGTATAATTAAACGAGAAAAAAAATATATTTGTATAAATCTGTAATATTATTTAAGTATGTCGAAGTAAATATATAATATATAACTATATTAAAGCTGTCAAAAATGTATCATGTCAAATTACAAATTATCAATTAGCAGTTGATATTTTATTATATTTAATGTCAAGTGTTTTATAGTATTATAAATTATCAAATTAAAAAAGTGCGCGCGAAGCGCGCAGAATATCCTAGTTATATAAAAATTATATGTACTATAAAAAATATATATATATAATAATTTATAATGCCGCAATAGTTGGTATAAAATAAAATATAAAATTGTTATTTATATCTTTGTCCGTCAGGGAATGTAACTGGAGTCTAATCGCGCCTTACTTCGCTCGGACAATTACCTACTACACTCGTGACCAAATGTGACACTTTTATCCCTAGTTGCAAAATATACTATTTCCTATCTAAGGATACTTTATTTCAAAGAAAAAAATTTAATTCAAAGTGCATGTGTGGCGAAAATACATTTTTGTCATTCGGTGATGAAAAAGGCACTTTTCGTAGGGAGTTTTCAGAAAATTACATTTTTCCTTCCCTCGTACGGAAAAATATCGTACGCAAGGTTGTTCGGAAATCCATTTTCCTCGCGGTTAAGCTCCGTTCGGGAAAACGGATTTCCGATTTCATCTCCCTTGTTGCGTAATATACTATTCTTCCGAAGGACACAATGGGTCATTTTTGATCCACTTTTAAGGCATTTGTCTTTGATATACGTTTGAGTCTCACACTGTAAGAAATATTTAATTTTCATCACATTTGCTCGCGAAGTCCTACTCCACTTCTTGAGTTCTAGCGAGTAAAGCACAAACGAACATCAGAGTTTAGTTCAACCATATTCTTAGTAATGTATTACAATTTTTTAACAGAAGTCAAATATCATTATTCGTAAAATTGAAATATAAATATATAAAATTTATGTTAGCTCTAATAAAAATTCATAGGAGAAACATATTTAAAAAAAACTTAAAGGCTGTAATGAAAATAATTAATACAATGTTAAAAATATGATTTCTTATGTTTTTGGTATTAAGGTCGGTAAGTTTAACAATGCTTTCACTGAAAAAGCAGCGCTTTGAGAAGAAAAAGTGAAAATCTCATTAACTTGGAGCAACCGCAAAGACAAAGGAACAAGATCAGAGGGAGAGAAGTACGCAAAGAGTGAAATTCGATTATTGTCAAGGTGGACTGTACTGCATGGTATCAGAAACGAAAGCTAAAATTATGGCAGTCTTATATTTCAACTGAAGAAATATGTGTCTCGTAAATGATGCAACGACACTATTAATATTAGTATATGTCCTATAAAGTCAACAATTTCCAGTAAAACTTGAGTCGCAACGTGCAAGCGTTACACGATATTATAACTTCCCCATTATTATTACGAAAATGAACGAAAATGTATTCCACGCGAACAGTTTCGGCGTATTTACTTTTATAAGCAAATAAACGCGATAAATCGAGTAACAGTGTCTTATACTCCTTTTGCTATTTTAAGCTATTCTGAAATAGTATATAAATAATTCAGAAATTGTCTTATAGCGTCGTTACTAAATCTATTACTAAATATTACATCATATTTCAATCGAGTTATGAAAATAGTTGATGTAGTTATATGAATTCTTAAAAAACAGAAGTTAATCCAAATTTTGAGTTAGTAACTTTATAGACTATGTATGCTATTCAATTATAAAATTAGAATTCAGTTAATAGAATATCATTAACAATTTTAAATAAATAAGATAGATACATAAGTAAAAATAATTAAGAAATGCAGTATTAAGAAGATGTCAAAGTGAAAGGCCAACTTCGAATTTTGACTGTGGCACCAAAAACGTTTTTCTTTAATTTCATAAAAATGATGAATAAATATAAAAAATAAAGTTATTACGTCAATTCTTTAAACAATTTCCTTTAAATTGATCTAAGCAAATTGCTTTTTAATTCTATAGTAATT
Source organism: Gryon sp. ZL-2020 (assembly GCA_022817425.1). Taxonomy (NCBI): domain Eukaryota; kingdom Metazoa; phylum Arthropoda; class Insecta; order Hymenoptera; family Scelionidae; genus Gryon; species Gryon sp. ZL-2020. The sequence goes on along the minus strand of JABFPJ010003420.1, from coordinate 13,980 downwards.
GAGCAAAACTGCATTTCGTTTTTGACCATATTTTGCAGGTTAGTCCAAGTTTGTGCAAAACGAAATGCGATTAAACGCAATTACTGTAGGTTTAACAAACACTTTGTATAAGTCAATTAAAAGAGAATTTAATCAAGAATTGACGTAATGCCTTCATTTTCGCAAAAATTGTTTTATATTCTTGTATATAAACAAAATACGTGAATAGAACACAAATGTCGGTAATGTAGATTTTTTTAGAAGTATATGATATCCTCTTAAGGTTTCATTAATAATGTAAAATAAAAAATATCTTGTGTTATTGTTGCTGTCTTAAAAAAAAGTCTAATATAGTTAGATTAAAAAAAAGGATGTTTGTTGTGATACAGTTAAAATAACAAATAAAAAACTATCTCAATTATTTTACAATAAAAATAGTCAAGTGCAATACTGTATGGCATTTTCTCAAATAAAAAATAGCGAAATAAAGTTATAATTTCAATAACTAAGTTTGCGATACTGTATATAACAATTAATTTAAGATTTAAAATATATCCTCAGTTAACAAGAAAATTATAGCATATTTAGCAAGATATTTCTCTGAGTGTATGAAAAATATCAATATATTTTTGTGAAAAATAAAATAAAAACTTTCTTATTGTTATGATGGCGTCTGAAGTTCTAAGTAAAACCTAATATAAGCTGCCATCGGTGATAAGCTCCCCCAATGTATCCGTTTACATTAAGCCTAGAACATATCTATAACCTAAAAGTTAACAAAATTTGCTTCCATTATTTTGCATTATCGTTCCAAAATTTTCAGAAAACTTTTTGAGAATATTTGAAAATAACTGCTAAACTGTTATGCGTAAACGAATATTTATGTGAAACTAAACCAGATCTAAAATGCAAAGTTTGTTTAGCATAATGAGAGCCTACGTGTAACGAAAAGGGAACGAAAATCCGCTCTACGGGGTAGGAATCGATGGCAATGTTCTTTGCATGCGAATGCAGAATAAGTTTAAAAAATTGTAGTCTAATAAAGTTGTCCCTGTGGCCCGAATTGATTATACCTAAGTCGTTGTAGAAGACTCGGCAGAAATTGTTGGACGGGGAATGAATAAGAAGAGGAGCGAAGTCAAAAGTTCGGCCCCTCTCCGGGGGAAAGCAATTTGAACCTGATTTATTCGAAAAGTTTTCATAATAGTTAGACACAGTGTAGAAATGTTGGCTCGTCGAAAATTTTCACGCTTAGAATAACTTTCGATGAATTTGCAAAAAGTTGGCACCACTTAACAAGTTAAAAACTAAATTTTGATAACAAAGATGATTGCAAATTCGTTTTAATACGGACACTGTCAAATTGATTAATGCATATATACGAAAATTCGATTTCATCAATATTTTTAACTTTCTTAACCCATTACCTACCAGTGGTTCGTTTTCGCACCACGAAGTTTATGAATTTTTTTTGTTACTATTTTAATACAGATTTGAAAAAACAAAATGCACATCTTATTCTCGAATGTTTAAAAAATATATACGATTTTTTTTCGATTAACTAGTATTGTATTGTTTTCGAAATTTTAATTTTTGAAATCTGCTAATTTATGACAAAATTTATTACCAAAATTCAAAAAATAATAAAAAAATGAACATCCATTATTACAAACCTATTTTTTCGTGACAATACTTGACTGAATATATTGAACACATAAAGCAATGACTGTTGCTTTCTTCTTTTGATTGTGTCAAACGGTTTTGATTGTTGATCGTTGTGGTTTTGTTGTCGACAATTGTTGTGTAATTGTGGTCTTTTTTCTTAACTGAAAAAATAAAGTGGATTAAACGTCCCGATCAACGCAGGTTATCCCCGGAATCACACGAAAATTCAGCGAAAGAAAAACTTATTCAGGACCATGCTGGAAAATCCCCTGTGCAAATTTTCGAGTTGTTTTTCGATGGAGACTTGATGAAAATGATTGTTGATTATTCGATTCAGTACGCTCAGCAAAATAACAACCATTCATTCAAGTTGGAAGTTTCAGAATTGTATAAATTCTTTGCAATTCTCATTTTGACTGGATATCACAGCCTTCCACAAACTGACATGTACTGGAGTCGAAGTGACGATTGCGTCGTTGAATTAGTGCAGATAAATGCCGAGAAACCGTTTCCGCGAAATAAAAAAGTATTTACATGTCAGTGACAACGAATCATTGGACCCAAAAAACCGTTTCGCGAAACTTCAGCCAATGATAGATGCAATCAATGCGAAATTCTTGCAGTTTGGGATCTTTTCTTTCAACTTGTCAATAGACGAAGAAATGATCCCATATTTTGGGAAACACTCAGCCAAGATGTTTATAAAAGGTAACTTTAATTAGACTGTATTAAAATTTATAAGCTCATTTATATTCATGTTTCAATTAAATATTCTGCTTATAGGCAAGCCTGTTCGTTTCGGATTTAAACTCTCGTGTCTCTGCTCTCAAGATGGATATTGCTTCACTTCAAATTCATACCGTATGTTGGTGCATCTGCGGAAAGGAGCCCTTTGGGTCTTGGAGCTGATGTGGTTTTGAGTCTGCTTGAAGTTCTTGAAAATCCTACTCTCCACCGAGTATTTTTCGACAATTTTTTTTCATCGTTCAATTTGATGAAAACATTGTCCGAAAAAAAATTGCGTATCTAAAATTGTTATAGCAAAGTGGAACGATAGCTCTGTTGTTAATGTGATATCCAATTGTATTTCCGTCGATGGAATTACGAATTATCGGATCAAAATTCGTGGCAAGAAATGGTGGTGGCCAGTATTCATTAACATGATTGATAGTGCCATTGTTAATGTCTGGAAAGTGCACAAATTAGTATCAGAACCGATGAACCAATTGGAGTTCCGGCGTTATCTCGTTATGTCTTATTTGAAGGGCGATCTTTTTCAAGAAATGTTAAGAACTGCGCAAGAGGATTTGGACGATCTCGGACAAATTAAAATTCAACGAGGACGGCCATCTCGACTGGAATTACCGGATGAAGTTCGGCAAGACAAAACTTGGCCATCGTCGTCAGAGATCCAAGCGGTCATAGAAGAAGGTGCCGTCAGTGCCATAGTCATTCAGTCTACCTTTGTGCAAAATGTGATGTGCCTTTGCACCCTGATTGTTTTTTGAGTTTCGACGCATAGAGTGATTAGACCGTGTTATATGTACAAGTTTATTTTATTTGATGATAAAAAATGTTTAAAATTGATTAAGAATTGTGAACAAATTATTCTAATATAAAATGTTAGAATTAATTTTCAGCGTTGTGCAGCGTTCATTTATATATTCCGTATACCCTATTCCGCCGTTGGTGCGTATACGCACCATTAAAGTTCTCGCTTTGTACTCACTGCAATTTTTTGGTTATTGAATTTTTTTCTTTATTTGAGCTCAAAAAACAAAACCATACACTCAAAATGATTTTTTGCAATTGATTTGTTAGTTTGGCAGTTAATGGGTTAATAACACGTTTTTTTTCATGCAAAGTATGATTTGGAAGAACTATTAAATTTGGTAAAAAGTTGAATTTTCGTTACGTTTTATTCATTTATGCATAATTTGAAGGAATTAATTTTGCGAACAATTTCTCAGACTTTCGTGTAAATCAATAACCTTTGATATTAAAAGAGTAGATTAATTTTCCAGTTACAATTATAAACGGTGGCTTCATGCCAGGTGTTCACATAAAGTAATTTAATATAGGTTTTCCATATAAATAAGTTTGCGCGCAGTAAATCATACCTGACACGTCTATCAAAAGCTTTATGTAAAGTCATTATTGAAATCGAACAACTGGTATTCAATATCAGAAGTTTTGTTGTGTAACGAGTTTGTGGCAAGGCCATATGTTCTCATTCAAAATACTGAGATTCAGAAATATTTCGAATAATTACTACGAGTATGCGTACTGTGTAAATAGTTTAATTATATATTACTTTGTCCTAAAATTTAAACTTATGTAATTTAATTTAAAAAGATTAAATTAACGTTCCTAGCGGATATTTTATGGTTATTGTATATTATAACTGTGTATTATGAATATTGAAAATGAAGTTCGAAAATTTCGTATTAAGACTTAGTTAAAACTTCAATATTATCTTATTATATGTCAATCATAAAAATATCGCTACTTAAACAATCTATATTCAGAAGTCTTTGATATAATATGCAATGTACCTGAGAAAGTTATACGTGTTAATTAAGAGGGTAGCAGAAGATAGGAAATACTACTTTGAAAGTAACTATAACGTTGGAACAATATTTAAGACGACGTAAGAATATTGCTATGTAGAACTTCGACAGTTTCGACATATATTCTATTTAAGTATACTGATAGTTAAGAGACGACGGTGTAATAGAAAACTAAATAATTGCAGAAAGTGATTCTAAGGAATATTGAATGTTAAACTCATTAATTTATTTTCATAAATTCATTATAATAACGCAGAAATTAAATTAGACAAGACTTATTAAAATAAAAATTATAATGTTTGATAATGAATTAAAATGAAAGTAAATTTTTATTATTCAAAAATGAAATATTTTGTAATTTTGTTACAGTATTTGTATTTGTTGTTAAATGTAACTGGTTTTTAGTTATAATTCATTGAAAATTAACATTCGAAAATACGCATCGACATCATATTCTTCATTTTCACCTTCGATAATAAAAAAGAACATCTTCCAGTTTTTGTAGAATTACTGTTAAGTTTCTTTAGGCGATTTTCGGCAATGTTATAGCCTTTTTTGTCGATTGGAAGAGGTTTCATGAAACTTTGAAAATAAGTGTAAAATCCTTTTAACGTAATCACGTGATGCCTCGAAGTATAGAAGTGTCGAAACTGAGAGGTTATCGAGCGTGTCTTACTACAGGAAAGGGTCAAAGTATCAAAGAAAAGGAGTACCGTATATTACTTGCTGGGCATACTGCCTCATTGAGAAAAGTCGTGTCCAACCGAACCTGGCACTACTACTACAGTTTGTCTTAAAATAAGAGAAGAAAAAAAACAACTTTTTGTAATCAATTCTTTCCATGTTCTTATAATTCTTTTCTATTTCTTTACTGTTTCCAATGAAAGTTCAATTTAATATATTGTAAAAATATTTTCTATCTTATATTGCTTTTCAACTAAAGACGTGATGACGATTATGCATTTTTCTATTAAAAATTGATAATAAAAACAGTTTTAATATTTGCTGTTATACTACAGAAGATTAATATTTGTATTACAGCATCATAATACTTGATATTAATCTTCATTTCACATCAATTCACATAAATTTATAGTATCTTAACATTGTATGTTTTAATCGATATTATGTTTCATCTTGTTTCATCTTTTGATAACTGATTCAAAACATTTTTATAACATTTTACTTTCCAGTAAATACGCAATATTTAACCAAATTTTAATAATAATTTAATTAATTCCAACAACTATGAAAAATTATTCTACAAATCTTTGTCAATGGAAAATGTAATATTAATTTCTCGACAAAATCTTCATCGTGTGCAATAACTTGCTCCAAGTTAATTAACAAATACCTCGAAGTTTAATTCGTGACACAATGTATATGTAGCGTCAAGATATTTCGAAATTTGTCATCGTAACCATCTCATGGCGATGTATCCGCGGATGACTAATGACACAAAGTAACAAATCAGTGAAAATAAACTTATTTCTTACGTCACGAAAGCGTGGAAAAGAGATAAGGAATAGTCATGCGGTCGAATCAAGCCTGGAATGGGTGGTCGTATCGCCGCGAAGAACCTGCCGAGCTCGACGGAATCGACGACAGAGAGAGAAAGGAAGAGATCGGAAGTTGCAGGTTGGGGCAAATTGAATCTCGTACAAGACGTGACTGCCCCCGGGAACAGCGGCGTTCTCTGTACGTTGAAAATCACGACATGACTCGAGCTACAATACATATTACGCTTTGCAGAAAGCGGTAGCGATGGCTCATGGAATTCTGGATTCCTTCAGCCACGGCATTTTATGGCCACACCAAGTGACGTGCCACCTTGGAATTTTATCCGCTTTCATCTTTCTTTCCTTTTACTTCCGAACTTCCCCTTTTTCACTTCTTCTTCTTCTTTCTCTGTTTCCTCACTTTCAATGTACCGAAGCGACATAAGTCTAGTTAGCTTTTTTTTAAGCGCAAAAGGGATTATTGCGACGAAACTACTCTTCAATGCAAACACATTTTTTTACGATGCGATCAAATTTCCATCAACCAAGTGCGAACCGCTGACAATGGGCGCTGTTATTTGTTGTAATCAACGGAATCGTCTTGGAAAAAGTTGTGCGTCTGCTGGTGTCAGGTATGTGTGTGCACGCCAGTAAGAAGTGTCATAGGGGACTTTTTAAAACGCTTGATCAATTTATACCAATCAAGGCATTTGCATTCAAAACTGCTACGACGTTGTCGAAAGAAATTTATCGTTCTCTGTGTCTCGTTTTCTGTCTGTTGCATACTGCTTACACTTGTGTAATAGTTTTATCAATTTCAGGTTTCAGACAATTTTCGCGTCGTAAAAAGTTCACAGTTTTAAACTATTTTTCTATGTTAAATTATTAGTACAAATAACGATCGTTTTTTGTACTTCGCTAGAGACTTTTTCTTGATTTGAAATCATAAACATAATTATAATATTGTAAAATCATGATTTACAACATCTCTAATAAAGTGGTACACTTGAATCTAATAAATTAAATAAAATAATACATTTTAATAATTAATTATATATTCATTTTTCATGTTTTCATCAGTCAAATCATTGTATTTTTTATAAACTGTTGAATTCAAATCATTTAACTTCTTATGCGTCTAGATAATAATGACTATTTTAGTATAAAATTAGAAGATATTTAAAAACGTTTCGTCATTGTCGAATAATTCATTGCTTGAAATATTCATTAATCGTCTCACTGTTTCTGTTATCGATGTTGATTCTACACTGTACATTAACTTTATTTCAGTTAAATGACCTTAAAAATAGACTGGAAATTTGAAATAACTTATGACACATTGTACGATAATAATCTTTGTTTTTCTAAATACACATTAGATTAATTATTGTGATTTCAAATAACGTGATATTCTATTTTGTAATTTACTTTATTTCCAATGTTGACTTTATATTTAACTATGATATATATCTGAACAAAATCTGTATAATAATATATATGTATATATATATATCTATTTTCAACATCTTGTCTTTATGTTTGTTTAATATTCCAGCATGTTTTGATATGCTTTTAATGTTTGCATTTTAACTTCTTTGAAAAACATCTATGAAAGAAACATTTGAGGATGAATGTTTACATAACAAAAGTTATAGTACAATAGTTTGGTACTTTAATTTGTGTTTCATTTAGTAAGTGCAAATTTACAGTAAGATCAATGAGAAGTTGTGCCGAGGAGACTTCATTTGTCAATCAAGTTGAGTATCTACAAGCGCAGTCCACTTAATATACACAAATAATACATTCAAGTGCTGCGCAGTACTTAACCTAATGACAATTATATTATCTTTAATCTCAAAAGTATTGATGTCAATAAAAAATGACACTTAAAGATCATGATTAAAAACAGAAAAATAAACATTATTGTTCAAATACTTAAGAATAATTGTTCTTGAATATTCCCTTAAGAGTTTCAGTTCATCCGATTAAAATTCATCGTCCTTAAATACTTTCCAAAGACTTTTGCAAATTAGATTGAATCATTTTAGTTGCCGACATACCGACTCAAGATAAAGTTTGGAGTTAATCGTTTTATCTTTATGAATCTCAATAAATTAAGACACCGAAATTGAAGAGAAAGAGAGCGAGACTGAGTATGGATAAAGTAGGCAGATTGCAACATTTTTATGGCATATCCGCTAGGCTGTTACGTGCTTCTATTAAGTTTATAACCTAAGAGTTCGAGAAGTTCAAACTCAAAAGTTTTATCCGTAATTTATGTAGAATAACTTTTCAAAGCGCAACTTAACAAGACTCTTTAAAAGTGTGGATAGGACTAAACAGTTTTCAATCATTATTTATATGTACATTGTTAATTACATACTTATTTACGTAAAAATATATATATGAAAAAATTTCAATGAGCAAAAACGATTATATAAAAATTTATGTTATTTTTGCTGAAATTTGTTGCTATTAGTTATGATTTTATTAAAGATATATATTCTCTTACCTGGCTAGAAATATTTTGAATGTTCGTCATATTTAAATGTTAATCAAAAGTAATACTTTCAATATACCTAAAACTTAGATTAAACTACCGTATCCTTTACATTTCTGAATCCACTTATCAAAACTTACAATCCAAACAGTTCGTAAATTAAAACATGTCACGCAATTCTTGACCGAGAACCATAAACTCAATTGAAGGAAATAAATAGTCGTGTGTCAACTACGTTAATTGTAAACGTAACTTGGACATGAAAAATGTAAGCAAGTTGGCATGCGTGCGTAGTGAACATGATTTTTTTACGGCGCTGTTTTCGGTAAAAATAACAAAAATTGAAACATCTCGTTTTGTGGTAATTTAATCAAAACGTTTTTGTGAATCAGATTAGAGCTCAATGTAAAACGTTAACAGATTTACGTAATAAACAGCGAGAAACAACTGGGCGTCCAGAAACTTAACCACCCATGCTGATCCGAGCTAGCAAAGTTATAGGATGCATTGCAACGTAACTTAAACACTTTCTCTCATTTCAGGCAAACAGCCAAAGTTAATTATTTTCGTCGTTTTAATTTCACTTTTTCTGTGCAATAGTGAACATTTTCCTAGTTCTATACTCGTTTAAGTATGAATAAAAATTGAGATTAAAAATAAATTGTAAGAACCATAAAGACTTGTGAAAATAACATTCAAAAATAAATTACAAATCAATTACAAATTCCTGAAAAATATTTCTCCTATTTATTCTATAATAAGTATTATTAAGGCAATATATCAAGGTCTATTTGATTACAAAAACGACTTCTGTCAGAACTCGAAAATGACACTTTTTATATAAATTAAGATATATCAGACGATTCCTTATGAAACAGAAAATCGTCTGATACACTTTGTTTCGTTCTTACAAATCTTACAGAACCCTTTTTTTACAAAAAAATGGCGTGATGCATATCGTCTTAAGGGACTTGTTATGGTCTCCGCATGAGCCTTCTACCCCAAAAGGAAATGTTGGTATTAAGCCAGTGGTGACAAATGGTCGAAGTCTGGCACAGTATCGGCAGACAATGGTTGGCTAAATGTATTATTTCGATACATATTTGCCGCAAAAAATATACTGTCCCGATTGTAGGGCCAACGTTTGTCTATAGATGAATAACGTTCGTTGGCAGAATACTGGTAACTGGTACAGTGCCAGTGCTGAGCCATTCGACAATTTTTATTTGGGACGAATTTCCCGTTCTTCTATGACCCTCTTGTACCATAGCTTTTATGTTTTAAAACATTATTGTTTTGTATGTTCTGATTTTTTGAAACTAAAATCAGAGGTACTTCCTATAGCCTCCTTACGCCATCCCAATAAAATCCCTATGATATCCCTATGATAATAAATACCGATGGGAGCTCTGACACAAAAATTTTCTTGTCTAAATATGAATTATATGTATCGCAAAACTATAAAGACACTTCGGAGGTCTAAAGCTTTTATTTTCTTAAAATTTCATTATAATCCATTCGGTAGATTTTATGTGATTGACATACAAATAAACAAACAATCAAACTTATTTTCAACTTTATATCCTTTAGTAAGTAATAAGGAATGAATTTTTATGCAGTGTAAAGTGCACATAAAATATTTTGAAATCATGACGCATCTGCGTTTGCTTCATTTTTCCAAAAATATAATAATTCTAAATATGTAATACAAAAATCAGTCGACTATCAATCGAAAATGACAGAAAATTAAACCTTCATCCAAATTATAAACTCAAACAGAAAGAATAAAAAAATTGCTGAACCCCGCCATTTCTTTTAAAATTTATTTTTAAAACTTTATTTTATGTATTTGAATTAATTTTGATTTGAAAAATGTAATTAAAAGTTTCTTTGGTTAATTTATTTATTTGAAAATTTGTAAATTTTCGACCGATAGTCCACTAAATGTTGTCACACTTTTCTAAATTGTATTTTTAAAATGTCAAAATTTACTTATTGACTATCTTTATATGTAATGATCAGTCATCCAAGTGATCCATCATGTTTTAATCACCTGTTGCAAATGCTATTTCACAATAACAAAAGTGTGTCAGGTTACGAAATTTGTTAAAAGAATATTAACTAGTTTTTTTGCTAAACTGCGAACTATAACTTACATAAATAATTCGTCAAATTCCGAATTGCATGCTTATGCTAAGTAATTATTATTCAAAATATAAATTGATCTCGTTCAATTACTATTTTAAACATAAAATATGCAACGAATTTTAATGCATTAATAAAAACATATGTTTTTTAATATTATAAGTTAATTTTCCGAAAAGTGTTTATTTTTTCAGATCCCGCATGGAAAAATTAGTCTGGATACAGTCTGGCAAATTTAAAGATTTTATACGATTTTTGGACTTTTTTAATGAAATCTTTTTATTTATAATACACAATTTCTGGCGGAAAAAATATACTTTAAAACGTCTTTCCAATTAATAAAAATCTTAACGTGCTCGTTAAAACAATGAATGAAATTCAAAGAACTATAATTTATTAGTCGGTTGCCTAATAAAAACGATTTCTATATGTAGTATTAAATTAAATTAAGGATAATACTTCTACTGGTGTGTATATCTATTATTTCTAAATGCATAAATAAATGATGTTATTAGTTTATAAGTTTAAACATGGATATAATAAGGAAAATCACAGATAGTTTTGAATTTGAATACCAATCGCCCTTCATTCACCCTCGCCAAAAATATCACAATAAATCACATCAGAAACCAGTTTCCCTTTTTTCCCCTAACTAGATTTCGGTTGAAGCGCATTAAGACGAAAATTCACGCTTAAATTGAATTCTGCACTGAGCAGCTTTATCATTTTCGCTCGAAAATTGGCACATCGTACTTTCGCTTTGGTGATTCGGATTCTTCTATTCTTCTTCATGATAATCCGTGCTCGTGTAAAATGAAAGAATCACTCGTCAGCTTTGTATCCCTTTTGCTCCGCTTCATTTTTCCACTTCTTTTATTCTATTTTTCTTGACTGTCTATCTTGCATCATTTCTCTGTATCTGCTTGCAAGTTGAAAGGAATTAATGTTAAAACTAAAGTTCTGAATATGAAGTAGATAAAAACGCGTAGTCGTGGAAAAAATTGCAAAAGAAGAGTAAGACAGAGAGCAAAATATGAAAGAAAAATGCTTGACGCAGATCTCAATGTTCGGGCACTTTCATTGGCCACAAGGTCCTTTTTCCTTCCTTTTTTGTCCGATTGACATTTTTAATTTCATATTCGTTACAGAATCCTAATGAAATGTCTAGACGGGACTTTCATATCGAACGTATTTAAGTTGGTAGAAAAACAAGAACAGCAGTTCAGAGAATTATTTTTTTTTTCGATTAAGACTTTGTAATGAAGTATGTTTCTGTCAAGTCGCAACCGACTGATATTACCTTCTTATATATCTCTGTTTTTTAATTTATTTTCTCTTACTTGAAAGAATAATTATTTGCATGTTTTACTAGTAAAGATACTTTCTGTCGCACTAATTTGATAACGAGAGTCATTCACGAGTTACAATATAATTTGCTATATTTTTCAGAAATTTAATTTTTCACTGTCCTAAAACTGAATCAAAGGTAAACAAATAATTGTAAATACTTTGGACAAGAATAACTTCAAATTTTGATAAATTGAACATACTTTAATTATGGTTAAATTAACCATCAAGGCATCATAATATTAACTAGAATGCCAGGATTATGATAAAAATGAAATAAATATTTCTAACTCCAACATATAATGATGATAACTTGTTAACTTTGTCAGAAAATTTTGACATGTTACAGTTAATTAAGCTATAAATCTTGTCCCTTTAATTAACTGATAAATTTTGAACAATGAAATTATTCATAGTTTGCATTAGATGGAAACTCATTATATTAGATGGTTTTTGATATTGACAATGCATTTGTAACATACGTAGCATAATCATCACGTCGTGATTATAATAAGTTAGTATTATATAACTTCATAATGAATTTATTCTGAAAATTTTGTAAAACAAAAACTAATAAGATTACCAGCGTATTTGTAATTTATTTATAATAATTATCAATAAAAATATTGAAAAAAACGATTTTTTTAACAAAACAATGACGAAAAACAACTAGAAATTGAAAATAAACCATAAATTTAATGAATGCTTTAAAAAAATTTTTCAATTAAATAAAAACGTGGCACTATAATTTTATTACTATAATTTTGTAATTTTTTCATTATTCTGTTCGTAATTAAACAATAGGAAAATCTATTAAAAAACACGGTGGATTAGTAAACTTCATTTCGATTAATTATTAACTATAATTTGCTGTAATGAAATTATGGAATAGAATTTTATTTCAATGTGACTAATAGTGTGAATAAAAGTGGGCGTGAAATAAACAAAAGTATATATATTTAAAACGAAGGAAACAAGTTTGGTAATGCAGCAGACGCAGTTTCTATTAATGGAGCATTTATTTGCCAAGTAAATAAGTAGTTTGTTGTGTGTTATCGATAATATTGATTATGGATGAAATGGGTTTTAGTTTATATAAATAATGAATTATATAGGTTATGATTTACATGGGTTACGATTATGGTTTAGATGATTTAGATTGGTTATGGGTTAAATAGCTTAGATGAGGTAGTTTTGTTAGGTGCTAAGCATCTAAGTCATCTAACCGATCTAACCCATGATTTAGATAGAATAGATGGATTACATAAGTTACGCCTTATATAGGATTATAATTTGTATGAAATTTAGTTTATTTAAAACTCACTTAAAAAAGTGAGTTTTTAAATTTATTTTTACATTTATTTATTTTTTAATTTTAAGTTTTTATTCATTTTTTTGGTAAATAAAAGCATTATTAAAAATATGTTTTCATTCTTAATTATAATGTTTTTAAATAATTTCTTAAAATAATATTTTAATATTTTGTTTTGTTTTTTTATTTTATAATTCTAAATAAAAGGTATTTCTTACATATTTGTACAAAAATATTATTTGTTTAAATATTTCGCAGTAAAAATAATTATAACTGCTTTTATCATTTAATATTTGAAATAAATTATAAACCTAAACAATGTTACACAATGTGGGATAATAGGAAATATATTTTACAATTACAAATTCGTCTAGCCATACTAACTGAATTAACAGATTTTTTAAATGCTTTAATTGTGTTAAAATTTAAAGACATTAAGGTAACCATCCCAGTTTGTGTTAACTTTCAAACATTAATATCTATTATCATGTAAATATAAATAGGAACGTATTGAAATTAGTACTTTATAAATCTGTGAACATCGTTTCACATAAAAACACATATTTATATCGAAAAATATTTTTGTACTTAAAATTATACTATCAGTATAAATAAAATGTATTGCAAACATTCCATATAATCTCAGTAGTAATTATGCTATTTTTTAAGCTTCATTTTTTTGTTAATAACGACATTAACTGGCAAATACATTTTCATTATAAATTTAATGTATGTTTAATTAATCTTGTATTATGGACAAAATATAAACAATCATAATATAAAGATGGTTTTCTTATAACTTACTGGTCATTTTATAATCGAATAACATTTTCCTACACTCTCCGTATGAGATTGTTAGAAAAACAGTATAAATAGTTTTTTATACATTATTAGATCGTAAATTTGAATATCTGCATTTTGTATGCTCAAGAAACAATCTAGATTGTAGTTTTACTTTATTTG
>JABFPJ010003419.1:0-16181 GCA_022817425.1 Gryon sp. ZL-2020 | reverse complement strand
TTTTGGACCCCCTCCCCTTAGGCGGTTGTCAGGCAGTTGTCAGGGGGTTATCAGGGGGTTGTCAGGGGGTTGTCGGTGGGTTGTCAGGGAGTTGTCGGGGGGTTGTCGGGTGGTTGTCAGGAAGCTTGGAGTTTGTTTTCGAGGTTGTGCCTCGGTTCTCAAGAGCTTTTCAGACAATATTCAAAATAAGGTCAAATATGGTCCAATTAAGGCCAAATTTAGTCCCCATAAGGACCATTTGTCAAGTTTTTTTCTGTTTCAGGTATCCTTATTAAGGCCAAATATGTTTTTCTTAATGCCAAATATGGTCCCAATAAAGACCATATATGTCACGCCTTTTTCTTCGGGTGTCGTTATTAAGGCTTAATATGGTTCCAATAAAGTCAAATATTGTCTCATTAAGGCCAAATATGGTCCCAATAAAAGCAATATTCGTCAAGCTTTTTTATATTTCAGGTGTCCTTATTCAAGCCAAATATGTTCCTTTTAAGGCCAAGTATTTTCTTGATAAGATATAAAACTAACAAAACTAACAATATTTTTTCAATTTTATTAAAACTTTTAAACCACATTAAGTTGCTAAATTTGGTCTTGATATGTCTCAGATATGGAAGCCACATTGGAGCTAGAATAAATTTTATTTCCTTATTGAAGTCATACGTATTGTTACATGCGTATGAGGGCAATAATTGCAATTATAATGACTGCCTTATAAAGCAATGTAAAAAACCAATGTAAGACATTTCTTAGAGGGGTTGTATTGAATATTTACATAAATGTGATTCTGAATTCAGAAATAAAAATTGTATAAATAGATTACTATTGTTAAAATATAATAAGATTGGACTAAAGATAATTGATAAGTCCTAAAGAGGTGTAACTAACTGAAAATAATTTTTTTTATAAAATTGTAACTTTACTATGAAATTTTAACATTTTACAATTTTTAACAAAATTCCAACTTTTTTACGTAATATTAAATGAATTTGTTACTTTTCCATGAATTTGATAATTTTTCGCAAGGTATTGTCTTTATTATACTTAAAAATTATACTTTTTTGAACTCGTCGCTCTAAGAAAGATAATAATATAAAAATTATCATCTTTATAATAAACTAAAGAAACAAAAAAAAACTACCATCTTTTCTCATAAAATTGGTCATTTTATGAAAATAAATCTCAAATTTCGAAACTTGACTTTTTATCAAAAATAATGGTAACTTTTTGGTTTGGACAAGTATATTCTTAGTTTGTTAGAAAGATAATTTTTATATTATTATTTTCCTTAGTGCAGGTATTTGAAATATTCATATATTAATATTTCTCACTTCGTCATTAAGGTATACTCACTACAATTTGCCACAGTACATTTTTTATTGAACCGTGTAATTTTGCATAAATATACGTATAATCACTTTGATTCGTGTAATCGTATAATCGCATTGATTCTTATTACCTGTAAATGTTCGTTGAGATTATTAGGATCCCTGTCTTCCAGTTCAACGGCACTCTCACTAGCTATTGCCGAGCCGCCTTTATCAACACCTGTAATATCGAAATTTTTACGAATCGTTGAACAGTTAAAAAATTTGCGCACTCCTTTTAGCATGACTATTATTCAATAAGAAATGGCATTGAAATGTCCAAAACTTGCTTAAAAACACTAATAACAATAAAACTACATTAATTTTGCACACTAAGAACAAACATCAAATTAAACAATACGTTATAAAACTGTTTTCCTTTCGTTTTTTTCTTTTTTGTACTTTCTTCATGAAGTGTGTCATTGAAAAAATAACGAGCAACTAAAGTTATTTCTGTTCATGATTGTATCGAGAATTAAGGCTAAAGCTTTTCATTGATTGAACGTTCTAAATTATATATTACTTAAAAGAAAGATCACTACTAGGACAATACTCAGGGGTATATAAAATACTTCTAAACATATTCTACTCCATAAGATAGATTAATCATTCAAGTTAATGCAACTACACTTATAAAGATATATAAAGTTTAATATACGAATATTGAAATATTTGACATCATATACATACTTTGCATACAGTACATTATTCAAGTATATATGTAATCAGTTGCTCGATTGATTTCTTGAAATCAAACTAATCTTAACACATATATGAGTAAAACAAAAATGAAAGAACACGCGTTAATTCAAGGGAAAATCTTTAGGTCAGCTGGAAAGTAGGACTAAGTGCAATTTTAAGCCTAACCTTTATCGTCAATTACAGTTCACTCCTTGCATGTCTTATGTTGGCACCTCAAAACAATGAAATAGAATAATGGGAGAGAAATTAAGTCAAAATAAATTTCGTATCAAACTTTTTTTTCATTTTATTTAGATTTTAACCTTAAATTATTGAAAATTGTAGAAACAAATATTATTAAAAATAAGTATTGTGTTAAATATAGATAAATAAAAACTCTTTGTAATAAAAATTTAGAATTATTAATAATCTAGTTTATAAGGAAAACCGCAGAGCACGCAAGCCTTTGAACACGCAAAGTTTTCGATAAAAAATGTGTGACAAATAAATTAAATTAAAAAATCCTAACAATAATTTTTATTTCTTTGATTTATAAAAAATAAATATATCATAAATAACAATAAAAACGAAGAAAAAATCTAAAAGAACAAATTTAAACAATATCACAAGCGACATTTTTGTAAAAACGCTAAAAATTGTGTAAATTTCTGGGCTGTGGGTAATGTCTGTACTTACTCATTATGAACAATCCAACACAAAGCGGACCTAATACAGGATCGAGATCCAACAGAACATCTAATTTTATTTATTTTCTTTAATATAAAGTTCAGTTACATTCTCTTTTAAGCACACACATAGGCACACGCTATTGATTTGAAAGTTTAATGTAATGTTTAATGTATAATGAATTTTATATGTTTCTCGTTATACGTAGTCTAAACAAATGGAAGAATTTTTTTAACAGAACAATGCACTTGATTAAGGGAAACAAATCAAAATTGTGTTACAAAGTCAAAAACTCGTTGAACGCGTAATATGTACAAGAAAACAAAAACAGGAGACAGTTTAAAAGGCTAATTGTGATTAAGGGAAAGATAAAACTTGTTGGTGCGACTGCGTATCAACTTGTTTTAATCAGTTTCGATCCGGTAATAATGTAAGAACGTCGTCTTCTTAAAACTTAAACTTTAACAAGCAATATCAAAATAGGATTCGGTTTACGCTTCACGTACAATCCAATTTAAAAACTAATACTGTATTCGTTTCACCTCCTATATTTCCGGTCATATATATAATATTTTGAAGTTTGTTTAAACACGTATTTTAGGTACTTCTAAGCAAAAATAGAAAATACATTTAATAAGTCAACTGTCTGTAAATAAAAGAATAAACTAAACATATTTGGAATTTAAAACTAAAAATAAAATGATAAAACATATAAGAATAATGAAATTAAATAATACCGTAAGATACTTATTATGTAATGAACGTTGTTAAAAAAATGAATATTCGCCGGTTACATTACGTGATAGTATTTACATTCTTATTTAATGAATAATTAATTCATACGTTTGAATAGAATTAATAAGTACAACGTATAAATCCGTTAAATAAAGAATGCAAACTTTAACAAAATAATATCTAAGTGTATATAAATTTAATATGTGAAACTGATGCGAAGTATAATTTATTACATATTTTGAATCATTCCGACTAGTTTACAAAAATCATATCTGAATGTATTTTAATTATGAAGTATTATAGTTTATTTATGTACAGTGAATCACTAACTTAATAAGGAATTAAATGGTAATAAAATATAAATCAAAAGTATTGTTTATATTAAATAATCGATTTATTGTGATAAAACTTCATTACAAATAATAAATAATAATTAACAATAAACAATATTTCAAATGAAATTGTGCGAAATAAATAAGAAATTAATAGAATAAAAAAGACGCTTTTTTAAACTATGCAGATAATTTGAACTAACACTGAATTCAATATTTATTTTCAAGAATTATATGAAAAAATATAATTAAAAATGTTTAAACATTTTCTTTATACACTTTTAGGTTTTTTTCACTTATATTATTATATTATTAACTATAACTATATATTATATTATTATTATATAATTAATTATATTATTATAAACTATAACTATATTTTTGAATTATTTTTAACATTATAATAATAACATTATAAAATGCATAACACGCATATTCCCTATAATTTACAAAATATAAGATATTCGATATTTGATTAATTAAAAATTAAAAAACGTAGTAACTAATCCTAAATTTGTATTAAAAAATGTAGCACAGCATTGAATTCATGCACAAATACATATATAAGTTATAAGTATCATCCAAAACATTCATATAAATATATAATATAACAAACTACAAATTGCAGAATTACAGAAATCGAAATATTACAAACACCAACGCTAATAAAATAATCAAAAACTACCTGATAATATAAATGTAGTATAAATTAATTGTATAAATAATTGGAAATTATATAA
This sequence comes from Gryon sp. ZL-2020, assembly GCA_022817425.1. Taxonomy (NCBI): domain Eukaryota; kingdom Metazoa; phylum Arthropoda; class Insecta; order Hymenoptera; family Scelionidae; genus Gryon; species Gryon sp. ZL-2020. The sequence continues at coordinate 11,642 of JABFPJ010003419.1, read as the reverse complement.
TCAAGAAATAGTAAACAAACAAATGTTGTGTACAAAAATAAATTTATTTTCATTAATCAATAAATTTCAAAAGTAAGATGTATAAATTCATTATGTATACTTCATAAAAACATTAGTATATTAATACTGATTTTTGAAACACAAATGCCATCAAGCAAAACTGAAAAATCACAAAACACTTGACGAGTACTGCGCACAACCGAAACGCGAACTTTTGCAAGCAAAATAGTCTTTCGAGTAAATAATGCCTTTACTTGGTTGCAACTCGGCTGCTTTCTCCACATCTGGCATCTTGGCAGACATAGATCCGCGTTGACAGGCGTTGAAAACGCTCAAAAACTGTGCTTTCCCCAGGGTTGTTGATTTTTTTAACAGAAAAGATTCAGGCGGAATACCACTTGGTAACAAGCCGTAAAATCAATAAAATCCGTCCACGATTGATGGTGCTGGTTGTTGGTGGTGACATTGATAGTTGTAGGAAACTGCACCAAATGAAATTTCTTGCTAAATGCGCTCACTTCAGAGTACTAATATTAAATAAACTGAAACATAAAATAAATTTACATATTAACTAGTTTTAATAAATAATACATAATGTGCTTGAGATTATCAGAATTGAAATTGTAAAATTTGATTTTATTCCATTGTTACAGCCATACAAAATAAACACATCAATTAGAATAAATGTAGTTTTTGTGAGAATAGGATTGCCATGTATGTTCTTCAGTAAGAAAATAATTATTAACTAAGCAAATGTACATTTTATATTATGTTTGAAACATGTCAACTTAAGTGCTCAAAATTTATGAAAAGTATTTCTAAAAAATGTTATTTGTCTAAATTAAATTAAAATAATGACGAATATTTTTTAATCAATTTTAGTTAAAAGTCAAATAACACATTTCTTATTAGAGAACCTTAATTACTAATTATTACTTATATATTAATTATTTATTATTAAATACTAGCTTATTGATACTATAATTAATATAGTAATTCATTAACATACTGACTTTTTCTTACATTTTTATAAAAATATTTATGTTTAAGTTTTTACTTGTTTACAACAATATGAAGTTAGATTTAATAAATAATGTATAAAATTTTAATACTTAATTTATCATAATGCAGTATTATTAAAATTACTTTATCCAAATTACGTACACACTTCAAATTTGAGTTAACATATTTTCTTTAATATTTTTTATTATCTTTATTATATTAAAATTTCAATTAAAAAATTATTAAAACATACTGTATTGATATTACAATAAATACATACTTACCTTATTATTGTTACCCTATTCATAAACTTAATAAACATAAAATTTTTAGGTAGAATAGAAAAAAATTGTTCATACAAAAAAGTGGTAAATACAAACATTACCAATCATTATGTCAAAACTAAACTAAAAGGTAAACAAAATTTCAAAAATATAAGAAGTCAAACCTTTCCAACAGACAAGCCATTAAGTTGAAGGTGTGAATGAATACAGCCACCTTAAAGTTTGTTAATATAATTTATTGTATATCGAGGTTTCAACATGGAAAAGTACAAATATTGCAATGTAGGGCCCGCGAGCTCTTCTCGAGAGGGAGGGAGGGAGGGAGGGAGGGAGTAGAACAGGGCAGAGAGAGGAAGTCAGGAGTATTTTTTCTTAATTATAATCTGAATAAAACTAAATTTATAATCGATTAGGTAAATGAATCATTAAGGTGTAATTGTCAAAGGTGAAGAAAACACGGGATACACGTATTCCGAAACTTGCATATAAGCAACGTCACAAATTGCCAGTTACCTACTTTGAAGCAATGTGAGTATATGAGCCAAGTTAAAAAATACCGTAAAACCAATACTAGCGAAACAAAATATCATATTTGTTTCTTTCGTCACTAGTCTTATCGAACATAAATATATATATATATTTAGTATCATGTCTTCATTATCATTATATATATATATATAAAACATTCATGGCTTCATTTGAGATCATGAGAACGAATACAATAATGGCTTTTTACAGAACAAGGAACAAAAGTCCCTCCTCTCCACGGCCCCCGCATATATTTAATACTCATTTTGCGATTTTTATCAATTTTTAAATTTTTGAGCGCGCGCGCATCGCACATGTTACGTGACCGATGCTCGCACGCAGCTGCGCACGACGCGCAAATATTTAACTACAGTTTTTCTTTTTTTTTCTTTTTATTTGGTTTCTTTTTTCGTTCCGACAGTACAATAATCCCATAGGGATGACATCGACTCGTAGCACCACAACAATACAAGACCTCACTCGCCTCGTGTGTGACATATATTTGTATATAATGTAGGACGCGTTTTCTTTAAATATTTCTTTATAAGACGAACACGAATCTGAAAACTATATACTACGCTCGTGATAGACATCCAAATCATATCGTTGCTTCATCACGGAATGGCTTTGGGAAAGTGAGATCTTTTGAGCAGTATTTCCTTATAACGCTTTTCATTTAAACGCCGATTGCAAATAATCATCAATTTGGATAATTCGATTAAACTGATCGTTTTTTAATTAGTTAGCTTACTCTTCTTCTTCTTCGTTCTTTTTATTCTTTGTATTTTTTTTTTTGTCTTTTTTCGCTCACTTTTTTTGAAAAAGTAATAATAAGTCTACGAATCCACCGCACTGTCGGAGAACTACGCCCATCAAGAAGAAGTATTTCTTTCTCGCTCTCATGCTCTCTGACTATGATATCTCACACTCACTCTTCAACATACTCACGCGCATTTTTTCTCTCTTGTTCTCTCTCTCTCTTTCTTTCTTCGAATCTCACACGCTATAACCCCCTTGTATTCGCTTTCTTTCGGAAACGCATGCAAGGTTGCTTGTTCTTCATGGCGCAATAAGTTACTCTTTCTCTCACTCTCAATTATATCTTCTTACTTCTTTCTTTCTCTCTTCTTTTTTCTCTATCTCTCTCTCTCTCTCTTTATTATCTCATATTTTCATTTTTTATTTTACTCTCTCTCTCCCTTACGGTTTTTTTACCACTTGGAATTTTTTTTCATAGTTTTACGCAACACATAATGCGACTAGATAGTACAGGTTAATTAATAATTAATATCATTAGTTATACAATAATAACATATGACTAGACAATGCAAGATAATAATTATATAGTAAATAGTAATAATTGTGGATTGCAATTTATATCAACAATGTGAGATGATGGGTTCATGTAGAATGTTGTAGATACGTCAATGTATGTCTTCAAAACGTTCTTCAAATTCTCCTTTCCGCAATTTTGTGTTCGGCATCCCTACCTCCACCCGCCTTTACAAACCGTCCTAAGCCTGGAATGAATACTTTTTGTTATAAAAAAAATGTTCATCCTAGTCAAAATCATCCAACTCAATACCCCCCCCCCCCCAAGTTCATCACACAACACCGTCAAAACTCTCCAAAAGCCCATGTGTGTTTCAGTTAATAGATGTGTAAGTGAACTTATGTGTTTAAAGCTGTGTAAATAGTGTTTTATACTCTTACGGAAGAACCGCACATAATTGTGACGAAAAAATACCTAACGACATGTTTTCTTTCGCAATTTCGTGTATTTGTGATTTTGTCTATTTATATGTTATGTTTTTGTGTAATATGTGTATGTTGAATGAATGTAAATGTATAGTGAGTAAACTTGTCCTTTAATTAATGATATACTTATTATATTTCTAAAAAGTGTTTTCAACGTGTGTACATGATTTATATCGAGGAAGCCCCGACTGCAAATGTTGAAGTCGTGGTATAACTTTATTTTCTCTGTGAATAATTATTACAATGAAGTAGCAATATACATTTATCTTCTTTCTTTTGTTAATGAAACTGCCGACTTGAATCTTATTATTTTTCTTATCTGAATTCCTCTTTATACTTTTCTGCTCGATTCGATCCATAAATCTTGTTTGCGTTTCACTGATCTCTATTGATGGTGTCAGAAGACCACTAATTTGACGCAAAATAGGATAATTCCAAACCACTTATGACCACGTGGTGAAGACCAAAATTACAGATCGCGTCTTTCATTGTAGACACTGCCATTCAAACAAAAGAAGGTCTAAGACAATTCCATCAAATACGTTTTTCGTTTCATGCCTAGTCCTCACGAACTTGCTTTCTTGCTTCTTTTTTTTTGTTGGTTTCTTTGTTCAACATGGCGTCACAATTAACTGTTGTTCAATTTTTACTTACTTTTGTTCGTTTTTTTATATCATCATTACTTTAGTATATAATAGTACATATTCAGGATTTAAATTCGTTGAAATTCGTTCACAAAAGTTGAATGATCTTTGGTATCTTGACGTCGTTATGCATACAATAACAAATTTGTATCTTTTTAGTGTCTTTTTCAACGAGTTTTAGTTGGAATCCCTTTTCGTATTGCAATTCATCGGTTTTTTATACATTAACGATATAGTAACAAAACTTTGGAATGAATGAGGGTTCTTTTTCACTATCTTTAAAGCTAAACTGTCCTATCTATACCGTACACTGAACTCAAAATCTGGCTCGCATTATTCAGTTCGTGAAACAAAATTTTTTGCCCCTCCCACCCAATAAAACCCTCTTATTAATATAAAACGGGTTATATTTATATCTTTTTTTGCTTATTAACGTGTACCCACCCGTGGAAACGCGCGTTATGATCACATTAACATTTTGCAATAACGATTAATAATAATCGCTACTGCTATCGTCATTTCATTATAATTAATTGTTTTAATTATATAATAATTAAAATTATCATTATTATATTATTATCGCAATTGTCATTTGTGCAAACTTCCGTGGACGAGTTTACAGCGGATGGCGGAAGAGAATATTCTGCGTATGTACGCATGCGCGTCTATTTTTATCTGTATATCCCATTTTTTCTTATTTTGCTCTTTTTTCCTGCTAATCTGTGCTTAGTACTTTTGCTTTGTTTTCAATTGGCTTAATTTATGTTTTGTTCCCTTCGTACAAAGTAATACCTTGGACGAAGAATAAATTGGAAGCACAGTCGTACTCAATGCAAAAATGTAGTAGTCCTCTTGAAATGTTTAATAATTTGTTTCTAAATTTGGCGATGTCTTTTAATATCAAACAATGCCCTGCAGTGAGACATTTTTTTGGTTTGCTTATTTATTGTGTTCTTGAGTAGTTTGATTTTATAGTTATGCAATCAAAATCAGCCGTAATGAAACGTAAACGTTACCAATAATTAATTAAAGATCAAACATACAATTTTTATGGTCAATTAAAAGTTGTACCAAAAACAACAGTAACAAAACTGTCGTGATATTATGTCAGAGATTGCATCAGCATAGTACACAAATTTCTCTATATCTATATTGAGTGTTTGAATAGCTTTTCATCGTAGATTGACGATTTGGTCAAATCGAGCTGTACCATCCTGTTTGTCTCTTGACTGGAATTCATCAGTGCTGCTATCTATATTCTGCAAAATCGTCTTATTAATGGAGTGATCGAAAAAATGGTTGTATCAAATGACTAACAATCTTAATCCATAAAAATTGCTTTCAATGCAATTTAAATTTCACAGCACCTTGAGTTCATCATATCTTTTATCTATTTCGTTACGATAATATTTATATAAAAAGTGTTACTATATTTAATATGCTTCTTAAAGTCTTTAACAATATCAGTTACCGTATGATAATTTGTTTCAACCTTTCTCGTAATATGTCTTGATTTTGTTCGTCTTCGGAGTCAATTGTAATGCATGAATCTAATTCTTCAACCTGTATTTTCATTATCGATGGATTTTTCATCGCTCAATATTTATTCAATATGATGACGTTAACTTCGTCGAGGGACCGCCTTCAATTTAAACTCAAATTTCGCATTATGAATTATTGTTATACTTATGTCGAACGTTGCAATGACCAACGATTTCTTTTTTTTCAGGCCTTATTTTGAATTATAGCCATAATTTAGGTATCATATCGATTACAACGTGATATAACTGATTCCAACGTATTAGTGAAAGATTGGAATATGTCAAACGTGGCAGTCATTTTAATTGACGCCACTTCACGTATGATTGTCGATCGATGTAGCCATCGCAACTACAATCCCTCGGCTTCAAAAATTGCTTTCATTTTGACACATGAATGTCAGAGCTCCGATACATGATCAGAACAAAAGCAGCACTGGACAATATTTGTTACGTGTTATCCTATCAGCAATTTTGTTTTCTTTTTTAACGCACTAGATGAAAGTATTATCAATTTTTTCTTAATTTGTTTCCTTGTTAACTTTTTTTAGCGCAATACGTTGTCGCCGATCGAGTACACATTGCCGATATTTACACTTATGTTTTAGGAACCTTACGATCCTGCGATTGAGCGAAACGCACAGTCAATCTCCTAAAATTTATCGTTGGGAGATTTTCGGAAGAATCGCAGAAACTCATACTCGATCGAAACAACGCGATAACCAGTCTTATGTTTTCCTCTTAATTTCTGCATCTCGTATCTTTCTCTCTCTCACTTTAGTTTCTCTCCATAAAAAAGCGTCATCATTTCTTTACAGCTCTTACAATTCAGTCAAACGAAATCCTACCTTATATTCTTAATCGATCTCGTTCCGCGATCTTTTTTTATATCGCCGTCATAAAAACCCCCTACGATCACTTTACACGTTACTTTTAACTATAGTTACTATAGTAATTGTTACCGTTAACTATAATATCGCCTATTATTACTTATAAACCCGTCACAAAATACATTACTTCTTTTTAATCGCAATATTGCGCTTACACATTTCTCACTCGTTTAATCATCTGTTTTTTTTTGTTTCTCTTTAAATCTTATTTTTATAGTTTTTTTTCTCTCTCCCTCTTTTACTTTTGGTACTTTAGTTCGTTCTCTCTTTTTCTCTCTCGCTCTCTCTCGCTCTTTCTCGCTCTAACTTTCTCCCTATCTTTAACATTATACCATAATATTTTTTTACGCGACTGTATCGATAGTCAATGCCTCACGTTCCTGCGATCATGCCGGATCGCGTTAGATTCTACGTTACAGCGATAACACTCTCTGTAATTTTGTTTTGTCTCTCAATCAAAATGGTTCCAGCTAGTAGTTCTATCTAGTAAATCGAGACTTTGATTGTTTCCATAATATTCTCCTTTTTTTTGTTTTTATTTTATTCACAAAGATAATCCCAAAAGTTATGAGCATTGGAACTGGTGTGTTTCTTTGGTGAAACCGAGCACAAGCCGATTATCTAAGTTTTTCTCGATCATCCAAACGCGAATGACTTTGTCTTTGATTATCTTCACGCGTGGCAAGAAAATAAATAGCTTCAGTCGCAAAAAGTGACTACGGTGCTTCAGTATACGGAACGAAAAACAAACTTATTGCAACTATAACTTCTCACAGAATCGGTTTCATATAATCGAATAATCACAGCAATAATTTCAATTGCTCTAACAGAATTTTCGTCAAATTACATATTTCTCGAACAAAATGCATACATTTTGCAAATGCATATCAATGAATTTTTTCATATATAGTTGTAATAACTTGATTTTGACTCAGTACTGATGCGCCTTGGGTTTTAGCTCGTAATAATATGACAATTCATAGTTTTTCCTCACATGAGACATTTTGGAGAAATTCAACAATTGAGAATTATATCAATTTTCAATCCAAACGGTTATCATCTTATCTTGTTTACTATCGTTGACTTGTCACGTATTGCTTGATATTTTTCACTTTCTTACTCTGCTCTCAATTGTATACGTAAAAGGGTTCAAAAACGTCACGAAGCAAAACTGGAATGTTTCAAGTGGAAATGGATGCTTTATCCCTGGAATGTCGAATTGGAATGTATACTTGGCTCCCGCAATTTGATTGACCTCAAGATTTGAGGTGTGCATCTTGAATCTTATTCTGCATTGTCGTTCATTTTTTTTTTCTTTTGTATGATTTAGATTGACCATAACAAGCAAATGTTTGAGTTTCGAAGTCACTCACACTATTAATATGTAATGTGTATGAGCGTATCAGTGTGTACGTATACATTTATCGTGTATAGCTGGGACGTGAGTATGTATATATATTGACATAATATATATATTTATTACTTATGGTAATCACATAATAATTATAATCATGCGCGTCACAATGATCGTCTTGCTACGCATCCACAAAGTTAATGTTTAATCAGCTACAGTTTTCATTAGAACATGTCAATGAAATATATTATGCACTTCTTCGACAGAGTAGATACTACAGTTTCTTTTTGTCGCATGTTAGAGCTCTTTAAATAGATATCCGTATAATGAATAAAGTCGTTTATTAATTCATATTTATTATGAGTATAATAATTGATAATGAGAATTTAATAAAAACATTTACAGAAGATTATGGATTTCCTCGACTACAGTTTACTTTCATACTCTCATTCATCAGTGTACTTCTCATTATTTTGCTTTCTATTCATCATTTATTTTTGCCGATCTTTGGCTTTATTTTGCAACTATAAATTTTCCACTCAATCGAACAATTTCCGATTGAATCACAGTCTTAGTCAAATATTCAGAATTAAATAAGACTTGAAGAAGATTTTCAACTTTGCAATTTTTTCGTTCTTCTTCCACAAATGTTGTCTTCATCCTTCACTCAGTCGCTGGGGCCACTTCATTCGAACTAGTCCAGAATTCGTTTAACTTTAATAATACATGTTGAATCACTCGTCATTTATCCTCAATCTTCGAAACTTGGCTTTTAGCGTAATCCTTGCTGCTTTTCGTGTGAAATTCTTTTGTATTCTTCATAACAGAGTGTTCAGTGATTTTGTAAAATTCTGTTTATATTGATTTAATCGTTGTGCTGTATACGAAATGTCCCAATCAGACATTTCGTTAATCATTCATCATTGTTTCTTCTTTCATAGTTCAACTCTGTTACTGCTTCAACCTTAAATTGGCGCAAAAATACATAGCTAAAATCAAAACAATACAAACCAATGAAACAGATATTGTTGTATTTCAGCCAATCACCTTTCATCAGTCGTCTCATATCCTTATGATCTGAATAAACATAGTTTCTTCTGCACTTAATTCAAGAACGACTGTCTCATACACTAATTGCTCTATTAATCTCAGTCTTGCTCATCATGTCTTGGCTCCTTATACACCTCAATCAATAAATATCATATAAATATTTCGTAATTAGGCCTACAGTGAACTAGAACGGCTAAGAATTGCTGTTTCTGGCTGGATTGCTTGTTGCTTTGTTTTTAAATTGATTGATTTCTTTCTTTCTTTTGTGCGTACGAATGACTGTTCGCACTCACGCGCACCAAATCCAAACTCATCAAGACGACTTTATTAGGCTCTGGACTTAGGTTATGATGCGCGCGCACGAATTTCGTCGACTAAAAATCACATGATCTCCGTTCTTTGATCGAAAATCGTTGGCCAATCAAAAGGCTGAGCCTCCGGTACAAATCGTAAAAGTCGTTTAAGAAAAATAGGACGAATTTTGTTCGATGACTTGACTGGGAAGACGCGATCCGATTGGCCCGATTTTTTGTCAATTTTCAAATTTCTTCTTCCATCGGCCATTTTTTGTCATCATCCAACGAGTTATCATTCTCTTCGTTTTCACTTATAAACTGTACAATGTTGTAAATGGATTTGTTTTTTCTCGTTCTTTGGAATTTGCGTAAAAGAGAGAGAGAGATAAGGGAGGATAGGGCGAATCAGGCCAGGGAAGATTTGCGGAATTATTATTAACCGAGTGAATTGTTTATCTGCGCCAATTGGAATGTCACGAAAGCAAGCGATCGCGAGGGTTGTTCATTAATTACTACTTTTTAGATTACTTTGTATCCTTTGTTTTAAGATAATATATGTAAAAATTGTATCTCTTGTTTTGTTTCTACAGCACCACTGGTTACCCCTCTCGATTATTAGGAAGTCGATGTTCGCTCAAACGTAGGTTCATAGCGCTCTCTCGGTCCCGGAAAGAAATCATAGATGGCGTTGCTTTCACAAGCGCCATCTACATATATAACTCTCAGAAGTAGGAAGATCTCTCAAGGTTTTTTTTGTATTTTTTCCTCTCTCTCTCTCTTTCTTCAATTATTTTCACTCCTTTATCATAGGTATTATTCTTTTGACGCTCTATTTTCTCTTCTTCAATGTTTTTGGTTTCATTTATATCACTTATACGCATTTTCTTTTCCTTTGTTTCATACGTACACGCCATGCTAATTTATAAACTACACCTTAGACTAGACAACGATATTAATACAATAAATAGCAATTGCAATAAACATCATAATGACAATATTATTAATTATAGCAATGATAATAAATATTAATAATCATAATATGCATTGTGCATCATAAGAGAAACAAATTATTCAATCAATCTGCCAATTTGAATTTAATTCATTTTCTTCCCAATTATATAATATTCATCTTTGTTAAATTTTAATTCTTCGTTTATCTCTTTCATTTGTTTAATAATTACCAATTTGGTTGATTCAAATTTTCTTTAATTTAAGTCGAGTTTATATTTATATTTGTAACAATTACATCAGTTACAAAACGCAATTGAAATAATAACATCGACAAAAAGAAAAGAAAAATTAAAGTTTTAAATGATAATTAAAGCATGAAATCAACATGCCGAATAATTTCTTCCTTCTGATGCAACGTCTACGATTTGTCAAAATTGTGATTAATACGAATTACGAGTACCTAAGGTAGACAGTAATACGGTGTAATTGAAATGTAATAATATAATTCGACTAATACGATTAATATGTAGTAATCAATAAATATAATATCGCATTACATTCGAAAGCTAGTAGTGCATGCGCTGTGTGTGTCTCTCTCAAAAAATGCATCATTTCTCTTTTTTCCTTATTTTCGTCTTGTTTGATCTTTTTTGTTTTATTAATAATAATTAGCGCGTTCAACTAATAACGATTATGTAGACAAATATGTTACACGTAAAATGAAACGCGAGTTTATGTATACATACATATATATAATGAAACCGCGTTTAGGACAGAAAGCGCAATTAGCGCAATAATCAAACTCACTCGCATGCATATATATACATATACATAGACACTGCATTCATTCGTAAGATGTATTCGGCATACATACGTTAATATCACGGTAAAATATAATATATATAATTGTATATATGACATACTTTTTTTAACTCTTCTCATCTTCTTTCATATATCTTTTTCCATATCTCTTTTTGTGTGTGGTTTCATTTTTATTAATTCAAAATACTGTTCTTACTTTAACGTGAGATCAACACCGCAAGCAAGTTATTGGAGAAAGCTCTCGTGGCATCGAGGCCTGTGCTAAGAATATAATCGAATTTGAAAAACAAAAAGAACCGTCGAAAAACTGAACATTCGCACATTCTTGTCAGCTAATGTACGACGAGTGTGCGTATCATTTGGTAGCCCGCTAAATGCTGGAATACTGTATTTATCACGTGTGCGTCTTCGTAAATTAACTTCATCTCGTCACCCTAACTCGAGAGAGAGATTTGATTTTTTTTCTTTCTGTTCTTCTTTATTATATTATTTCTTCTTTTTTTTTTTTTTTTTTTTTTTTTTTTT
>JABFPJ010003418.1:0-16181 GCA_022817425.1 Gryon sp. ZL-2020 | reverse complement strand
ACGTTAGGTGGCAAATATAAAACCTCGAAATTCGAGTTAATATTATTTAAAAATACAGCACTCGGGTGCGAAGGAGCGTTGTCTAATAAAAGAAGAACTTTTCCATTTCGATTGTCCTCTCGTTGTTTCTGCAGAACTAGAGGAATAAAATGATTTATGTACATGTCATAAACAACATATAATATTAATTACAATCATTTTAAGTTCAATATATATTGTTTTATTGTTTGTAGAATTCTTATATTGAAAAAAATAACTGGATTAACATAATAAAATGCATGTATAAAAAGACGACTTGTTTAAATAACATATTATCTCAGTTCAATAAGATTATAATTTTAATGAGTAATTGAAATTAAAACAAAGATTTTTTTGTATAACATATACTTTCATTTTATAAATTATTAAAATAAGGTTATTTACATAAGCTGAAATATAAGAAATTATTACTATAATGTAAATTTAATGTAAGGTTTGGTTATAGCATTAAAATAATAAAAGTAATAATTGCATAAAATTTGAAAATGTATAAAATTTGTGTAGAAAAAAATGTAGAAAAAATCAAATTAATTCATTTTACATGTGTAACAATGAAATAAAATTATAATCTTATTGAACTTATAAAAGTAAACATGTTATTAAAATAATCGTCATTTTTATGTTCACCAATCCTCAAACAATTTTCGGTCCATCCAAGCACTTTTTTGTGATTTATAAATCACGGGCAAAGTTTGTCCTTTAAAGCATCTTGGTCGCGCCGATTTTCCGATCAAACAAATTGGAATTTTGTGGCATCCGCTGGCATTGGAACAGGATAATGCAGTCACTCGATCTTTACTTTCTTTATGGCCAGGGACCGATGTTCCGGAAGTAGCGGACAAAGTTTTGCTAGGGAGACATCGCCAGTACAACCCGGTCTTATCGGCATTATATATATTTTCTAGCTGAAATCCTTTTGCAGCAATTATATCTTTAAGATCTGCTTTACATTTTTCTGCACCTTCGCTGTCATTGGATAGGATTTCTCCTTTTAAAGTCACCTGTCTAATGTGATGACTCTCTTTAAATTTCTGCAACCATCCAGAACTAGCCTATTTAAATAAGAAAAATGAAAACATATTAAAAACTAGTAAAAACGATTCATTACTAGTTTCATTTAAAATATAGAATTATTAAGGTATAATGCAATTTTTTGAAAGATAAATTTTTATTTTTTACTTCTTCGTATTAATGTTTAAACAATCAATTAGATAAAATTAGTTAAAACATATAATAAAAATAAAAGTATAATTTACCTTAAATGTTTTGTTTACATTTAACTTTTCATTGAAAACTAAAGCTTTTTCGCACAATATAGGACCACTCACTGGTTCACCACGTAAACGTTTCTGCGAGAACCATTCGAAAACCGCAGCATCTAATTCTTTGTTGTAAGGATCTCGCAAGGTTTTTTTTTAATTCGATCTTTATCGTCTAATAATTCAAGTTTTGCATTAAGATCCTCTTTCTTTTGACGCATTTTAGTGATACAAGAAACTGAAACTTCGAACTGTTTTGCAAGTTCTTGGTTAGAACAACCTTGATTAAATTTATTGATAATTTCACTCTTATCAGACAAAGAAAGTCGTTTCCGTTTCTTAAGTGGTTCTGCCATTTTTTTTATTAATTAGAATCGTACACGATAAGCACCACAATAATATATATTCACACCGGCACTGCGTATTCTGTCGCCATATTAGACATGCGTAGTACGCGTGTTTCGCAACGCCCAAACGAATAAGGGAAGGGGAAATTCTCCTCTCAGTTCGGACTATTCGGAATCGGACTATTCGGAGGTTCTACTGTAATATAACTTGACTTAAATATTATAATACACCGACATTGTATCGGTGATCAATGTCGGTGAGTGAAACTGTTTTGTCAGTCTATTATTTGTTGTGTGTAAAATGTTGTTTGTGTTTACTTTTATTTTATTTTATTTTTGACTGTAAGTGTAACTGTAACAGTTTCATTTTCAACGTCTTTTCGACACAATAGTTTTCCATCGCGTTTTTTTAAAATTCTGTTAATCATGTCAATCCTTCTTATTGAGACCACTAAAGGAAATAACTGCATAACTGATAGATTGATAAAATAGAATTGACTTTGAAAATGAAGAAATTGACATTTTGGAATATTTACGTAAATGTGGAAACACATTTTTGCCAGTTCGATAGTTTATTTGTATTATTTTTTTTATTCTTGTTAAATGTTATTATTTGTTTTTTTGTTAAAAGTAATTGTTTGATTGTTTCATTTTCCTTATATTTGAAAATATAAGTAATTTTTACTGTTTTTGAAATGAATAAATGCAATAAAAAATTATACGTAAATCATTTATTAACACTTCTAAAACTTTTGTGGCGCTGATATAATTTTCTGGCGCAAATGATATAATTTTTTTGGCGCAAATGATATGTACAAAAGTGGCGCAAATTATACACTGGTAATTAGGGCGATTGGCGCAAATGAATTACAGCCGTGCTGGCCGCACAAAAACGATCGTTTTTTTTTGTATTTGGCCAGAGACACAACCGTGTCTTATGATTATTTCTTAAAATATGAATTTTGAATTATTATGTTTGATTGTTTTATATTTAAGGTTTGCATTTTCTACATAAACAAAATCTATTTCATGTTTAGTTTTATAAATGTTAGTGCATAGCTGTTTTTTCAAGAGACTAAACATTTTCTGTTAGTTTACAATGACACGTAGTTTGTGTACCTAAAAACAAAAAAAAAAAATAACTTCAGTATTTATAACTTTCAGTGATTTAGTATTTCAATTCTTCGTGCAAAAATCGGGATTGACCTTCAAACACAAGAATAATAATAATATTTTTTAAAGTACTTGTTGGTTCTTCGACTAGAGTTTTTTATTATGAATATTAAAAAAAGAGTCAATCAATGTAAGGAATAACCTATGTCGATAAAGTAGTGCGAAGTCTACAGCGCCACCTTACTTGATTTGTTCAATGTTGAGCGCAATTTGTGTGTGAATGCATTTTTCTGTGTGATCGCGTGTTGCAGTTTAAAATAAAAATTTTCAGTGTTCAATTGTGTATGATTTTAATTATCAAGTCCTACAATTAAACTGTGTAATTGAAACATTTAACAAACTAAGATTGTTACGAAATTTTGCTGCCTTAAGTAACTTTCACGTCACCAACTCCGTGCTTTAGAGACTCCGATAGGTTATGTTACCTGTCCAAGTCGGTGTCATCACGACTCCATTAGTGTATACGTTAAACATTTGTGGATGTTCTTGAACATTTTCACAATATTTAACTTGAAAAGCTGAACACTAATATATATGTACATTACATGCTTACCATGGAACTGCCAGAGCTACGTGAAAACATTTTTTTTATTCGAGGGTGATTAATTGCCTAGCAAATTAAACACTTTTTGAATAGTCAAGAAATGGTCCCTTAATAACTTGGAACATTAGTGAAGGAAAAAGGAACTAATATGTATTCATAAAAATAAACGGCAATAATTACTTAAAAAATTTTTATTTTTCATTTTATTTATTTTCGTTGAATTCACGTTCAAAAAGTAAAACTGTCACTTTTTGATAAGTAAATTTAATTTTTACTTAGTTAAAAGTGAAAAGATACATTTAAATAAGTAAAAATCTTGTACACTCAATAAAACGTGGAACATTTGTGTACGTACAAAAAATAGATCACTATTTTGAGAGTAAAAATCGATCTTATTTAAAGTAGTGGCATTTCGTTAAAAATCGCTAAAAACATCTAAAGCTAAAAGATCTAAATATGTCCTAGACCTTTCTTTTGAGACATCTAGTACTGTGTTTGGCCTTACCAATTCCACGAAAACGCGCTGCTTAGTATGACATATTTTTGTTAAAAAATTGTTCGAAGTTTAGCGGACTACCGGAATTAATTCTTATGGGAACTCCTAGGCTTTGTTTTCATCAGTTAAAAAGAACGTTTATCCACCTTGGGAGCGGACCAAAGTGGAACTAACCACGTCCTAGGGCGGTAGAAATGCTCTCGGGCTACGCCCTCGAGGATTTTAGCGCCCTTGGGCGGTACGTTCCACTTTACCGTCCGCTCCCTCGGTCCATAAAATAGCGTACCAGCGTCGGGCGCAGTGGCGCCCTCAGCAGTAATATACTATTAAATTCGGTGAAAATTGACCAAGATACAGCCCTAAGGAAAATGTGCATTTTGGTGAATTTGTAAGATCCAAGGCAGAAGTTGTCATTCAGAAAAGAATAAAGAATGGTGCCAAACATCAAAGCATATTTTTAATTGATAGGAAGTAATTTTTGCGATCACGTATTATCGGTTCTAAAATATTTATTTATAATGATATTTTGAAATGACCGGTCGCTTCTTTTGATGAATCAACTATACTTTTCGAATCCCGGGATAAAACGGTGACACTTTACGGATTAAACGAATACTTCAAGAGGCATTATTCCGATGACAATCGAAGCTTTTTAAGTAAAGCATAATTTGCTGAAGAAAATAAACCCAAAGAAAAAATGCAATATGGCCCAACATTGGCACAATACCGCTGCCGAAGTTGCCAGTACTGGCAGGTAATGCAGAATCAATACAAATTTCATAGTTTTTCAATACTGATGATGTACTGAAATGATAAAGTCAGTCGGACTACGGCCCAGTTTTAAGTCAGTACAGATTTGTTACTGACAAACAACTGTAGATATTGGCTCAATGTTGGCAAAGTAAAGTATTAATAGTTAATTAAGTTCAGGCTTCGTACAAAAATACAACTGTGCCAGCATAGGTATTTTGTTGGTTTACAAATGAATTTGTAGTTAATCTTTATAGATTGAATATTAAATTAAAAATAGGTAAATATTTTTACATATATTTAGCAATACTCAACCATTACTGGGATGATAACATCATTCGGACTACGGCCCACTTTTAAATCAATACAGATTAATTACTGATAAATAACTGGGTAAACATTGGCACAGTGTTGGCAAACTTAAGCTTTAGTATATAATTAAACTCAGATATTATGCAGAAATACAATTTTGTCAATACATTTATTTTAATGGTTTAAAAATGAACTGACTCTGCCTGCGCCAGTGTACTTTAATTGTACACTTTTTTTAATAATGTTTGGAATGATTCGATTAATACCCTCCTTTACAGCCGCTGCCTTCCCAAGTAATGTGCGCATATAATCGAGCTAAAAATAACAAAATTAATTACTATATGTAAATTACAATTTCAAATGGTTCCATTAAACTTAACTTCGTTTTAATTTCCCCGATTGGCTTGTTGTTACTTTCACTTCATATTGTTGATAATTTCTAAGTGCTTTTTATTCATGTCATAACGAAGACTAGATTTGAACGAATTTAGCTCCTGTACAAATTAAATCATACTTATATCCAAATTTTCTCTATCCTGCTCAGTAGAACTATCACGATCAACAGATTTTGCATCTAAAAAAGAATTGTAAATTTAGAATAATAATTGAAAAGTAATTTTAGCACTTTAAATACAATTATTTATCGAATTGTATAAAAGTCATTATAATTGATGACATATATAATGCGAGAAATTGTTTATGTTTTATTTTCAAACCGACATAACTTTTACAATTTACATCGAAATTCAAAGTTCTTTTTTTTAAATGAAAGGTTGAGATTTCCTCTAAAAGAAGATGTCTAATAAATTTTCAAAAATTTGGTTTTTGTTATGACAAATTAAATGTAAATGTGGTATTGAAAATGTCGTTTTGAAAATGGCTCATTTTTTGACTACTGCTAGGTGGCCTTTTTTTGTGCCCAGTGTATAAGCTATAGTACACGCAATGTATATATACAAAAGTTACATAACAGGAATTAGGGAATATTTTGATTTAAATGAGAGCTTAAAATACATTTTTTATATAAATTTTTGATACTCTATTTATTTATATATATTTAATTATTTATAATTTATTTATTTTGAATCTTTAACAGCACTATGCAGTGCACAAGTGTCTAAATAATCCGCCAACAGTTCTTCTCCTTCGTCGTAATCATCTGGATTTAAAATCGAAATCTTATAATTCTAAATGTTTCAGAAATACAAGGAAATTTTATAATAAATAGACCGTGTTATAATGATAACTTTTATGTAGAGGTCAATTGATGCAAATCTATAACTTGTGATTGGTCATATAATTTAAATAACTTCTAATTTACAAATTTAACATCTAGTGTAAATTGAATTTGACACACGTTTTTCTAGAGCAATCCAGTACTTTCGAACCATCAACTTCTTTTAATGATCACCGTCACTTACGAGAAGTGACATCGCATGTAGTAAAACACGATCGAGTAGGTATGACATAAATAAATATTCATACACAGATACGTGTGTGGGTATTTTCGCTAACAATACAACTCATATTGTTTATATTCACACATCTGTTAATAAAAGATTAGTAATGATTGAAAATTTATCTCGAAGGGCCATCTTTATCTATAGTCTGCACATAGACTTATGATTGTTTGATAAATATTAGTTTTGGGAAATATTGATAATTTAGTCTTGGCAACAATTAAGTCTTGGTAGAGGAAAAGGCTGTTGAGGAAGATGACGCGTCTTTTCGAGTTTTATGAGATAAATAATGCCATTTTTCTATCACACGATTATTCTTAAATATTTTATAAATATTATATAATTTTTTTGATGTTAAAAATGATCGATTTATGCGTCGAAGTGTGAAAAAGTGAATTGGAAGGAGAAACTTCGACTTTTCACACTTCGACACATAAATCGATCATTTTTAACATCAAATAAATTATATAAATTAATAATGTGTCAGTTAAATAATATGATTTTTTATAAATATTGTTTATAAGAATAATTAATAAATTAACAGGTACTGCTCTTTTACCGTCAGCATCAAGTGAAGTTGGACTAAAACCAGTTCTCATGGATCATGACAAATTCGAAGAGTTACCTTCAACTTCAAATGACTCGCAAAGAAAAGAACATTTAATAGATGTTCGAGATTCACTGGAAAATTAAGATGAAGTTTTAAATCATTCAACACAATCGTTCGAGTTCTCCGATACAAAAGGAATGTCGAACAAATCAAATGAAGAAGAATTATGTTCAACTTCAACCTCTTATTCTGAAGAGCCAAATGATATACAAAGTATATTAGACGAATTACGAAATGGTGATATTAATTCGAAATTAATAGCTTTGATTCAAAGGAATATTGGAAATGTAACTCTAAAATTTGTTGATGAACTATTGTTAGTATTAAGAAGTGAAGGATACACTACACTGCCAAAAAGTTCTAAAACACTTTCACAAACATGTACTGGATCTTTTGAAGTTAAAGCTATTGAAAATAAAAGAGGTACTTTTGGTCAGTATGTTTACTTTGGCATTAAGGATAATTTATTGTACAGCGTGAGTCCGGATGTGTATAAAGAAAAAGAAATTTCGTTAGTTATTAACATCGATGGTGCAGAAATTTACCAAAAATCAAAAAATCATATATGGCCTATTTTAGGTATGATTTTTCATTCTAAATATAAATCAAAGCCATTTTTAATTGGACTTTATTATGGTGAATCAAAACCCAAATCAGTTACACAATTTTTAAATGATTCGGTGAATGAAGCGAATGAGTTAATAACTAACGGAATTGATATCAATAATGTGCATTATAATATCAAAATTAAAACTTTCATTTGCGACAGGCCTGCGCGCACGTATCTTAAATGTTGTAAGGGTCACACTGGTTTTTACTCTTGTGAGCGTTGTACAGTAAAAGGTAAATCGACGACAAAAAGAAATAAGAAAAAAGGCACGATCGTTTTTAATAATTTAAATTGTGAAGCGAGAACCGACGTATCTTTTCGTGAGCAGAAGCAACTGGAGCATCATCAAAAATCTGAATTATCACCGCTTTTAAATATTCATAATTTCAACATTGTAAATGATGTTATTCTCGATGCCATGCATTTATTGTGTTTAGGTGTATCTAAATTTTTTATTGATTTCTATGTTTGCAATAAACAGTCTGCGAAAAATCGTGAAAAGATTAAAAAATTTCAAGAAGTGCTTAATGCTACATCAAAAGATTTACCGCTCGAATTTCAAAGGAAAACGTTCGATTTATCCAATACTTCGACCTGGAAAGCAACACAATATCGAGTTTTCCTTTTATATTTGAGTGGTGTATTTTTTGGAATAATTTTAAACTACGAACAACTTCAGCATTTTTTGTTATTATACACAGCGTGTAGAATATTATCAAGTAAAGAGTTAGCTTTATCTCACGCACAATACGCTAATCAGATTTTACGTAAATTTGTTTCTTTAATGCCAGCAATATGCGGAGATGATACTGTAACAATGAACGTTCATAATTTAATACATATAAGCGATGACGTAATCAACATGGAAGCACCCGTATTTGATTATTCGGCATTTCTGTTTGAAAGTTGTATAGGATTAAAAAAAAAACTCGTTAAATCTGCAGTACAACCGATTAGTCAAATTGCGAGACGCGTACTAGAATTAAAGCAAGGAAATGTTCAGTCACTACAGAATCATTATCCACTTATTTCGAAAATTCAGAAAGTGTCTAAGAAAGTGCAAACTGTTGTTTTAGAAAACAAAAAA
Organism: Gryon sp. ZL-2020; assembly: GCA_022817425.1. Taxonomy (NCBI): domain Eukaryota; kingdom Metazoa; phylum Arthropoda; class Insecta; order Hymenoptera; family Scelionidae; genus Gryon; species Gryon sp. ZL-2020. The sequence continues at coordinate 7,494 of JABFPJ010003418.1, read as the reverse complement.
GATCGAGTTAATTTTTCAAAAATAGAACTAAAAAATTTAATTTTTACATTATCACATTCCGATAATGTCGCTCTTATGAAAGATGGTGAAATTATTAAGATTAGTAGCCTTTATTCGTATTTTTCTAACCCGAAAGAAGTGTTAATTAGTGGTACAAAACATGTATTTGAAAGTGATGTTTTTGAATATCCATTACACTCAAAAGAAATTGGTGTAATGTATGTTCATAAATTATCCGATCGTCTGTATGAATATGACGCTAAAGACATTGTAAACAAATGTATTTTAACGAGAAAATGTAACAAGGATTGTATATTAACCTTGCTGCATTGATAAACGACAGCTTATATATAAATTATGCAGATAATTATATCTACTTTTTGTCTCGAATATGTTATAGTTTATCTTTTATTTTATGTAAAATTTCTTTTACTTAGTTTTTCATAGTATAAGGTGGTATAAAGTATTAATAATATTCACTTAAAATATTTGTAATACTGTTGAATATATATATTTAATAATATATATAAAAATGATCAATTTATGAAGTAAATCGATTAATTCATCAAAAATTTAACATTCAAATGGTTATTAACAAATATACTAAAAAAATGCAATATTTCACTTGAATCAAGTAAAAAAATTTGTTCTCAAGTATATTTTACTTGATTTAAGTGAGATGTACTTGATTCTACCACATTTTTTAATACTTTGTTTCTTGTTTTTTAATTATATTAAATATATTTTTAATATATTAATATTACAAATATATAATTATAATTATTTATTAATTAATTAAACGGATGAATTGTACAATTTTTTTATGCAAACTTATATTTTAAATACTTAATAGCAATAATTATGTAATACTAAAGCAAGACATGTAATATTAAACCAGTTTTTAAACGCTTGTACAGTAAAAGTTAGCAAAGTTTTCACAATTCTGCGTACTATCATTGTAAAGTTCATTTTTTTGTGAACAAAATAAAAAGAAAGTTGTTGATTCGATGGATTTCGAGATCGTTAGAGCAATTTGAAATCAAATCAATTTTGCGTATAAATCACTATAAAATCACTAAATCGGCTTTCCATCCAATTTCGACCTTTTTTTAAATTTTAGGTACAATTTTTTTTTCTTTTTGTGTTTTGAGCTTTTAATGTAGTCACAGCCAAGTATTTGAAATTTGTATGCTTATTTACATTACTGAAACTTAACATTATATGCATTTTTTCATAAATGAAATCACTCATATAGTTATTACAAGACAAATTAATCTTCTTTCATTGAAACACAGTGGTTGAATTGACGCATGTATTCTTTATCCATATATTCTTGTATGTGTATCAGTTACTTTAGTATATAAATATGAGTAGTTGTAACCAAAGGATAATACTAACTCTTCATTATCACGAAGCGGCTTGCCATTATTTTGGACGATGATGCTCCAACCTCCCATGTGCAGATATCTATGTAAACAAACGCAAAGCGATGGCGTACGTGTGTTGCATGTTAACACGCGTGTCTGTTCAAAGCAGTCTATTATGTGTGGTAAACACACGAACGCACGTGTAGTTGTAGCGATGTGTAGTGCATCGGTGGTTAATTTCCAGTCAAATTTCATTACTTGACTTTGTGCCACGGGTGGATGATTGTGACGCCCCTTCAGGTTGGGGCCCCTATGCTTTCGTGCCATGCAACAGAAGTTACAAGCATTATTGTTACACCATTGTCCATTGTCGGCGCGTTAAGCGACACAAACTTCGAGTTGGGGACATTATTAATGACCGTCACTCGGCCTGATTTGTTCCCTTGTTAGAGATTTAAACAGGATTTTCTTCACGCACAAAGTGAAATGGAGGGAATATATCTAAGGGGGTGCATTGACTCGGAAAAACTTTTGTTATTCGGATCATTGAATTAGCTCCCACCAATTCTTTGTATTCAACATTGATATCTATGGCTCATTTGCATTCAAATTGGTTTATCAATTTGAATGCGAGAAACTAATTTTTTTTGTTTTTCTGCTTGGATTATACATTCCTTTTAGAACATGGAAATGTTCATTAAAATATTTGTAATCATATTTGATATTTAATAAATAAAATATGTATTTAATTCTTTTAAAATAAATACAAATAAAAATAGCTAACATTTAATGAAAAGTGAAAAATATTACTTGTTGAGATTTTACAGTAATTATCTTATGCTTACAATAAACTTAGGCATGAAGTCCAGTGAATGTAGAATATGATAGGTTTCAATTCTTATGCGTTAAAGAACATGGTATCCGATGTAACAAAACTTTATGTGTAAATGATCTTAATATATTCAACTTAAGCCCATTTATTCTGAATGCACATTCAAAATATCAAATGATAACCGATGGATGATGAATAATCCAATGTATAACATCAAAATGTACAATGAAGATGTGCGACGATCATAGAAACTGAATTTACATATTAGTATTAATACACATATACGATAATTTACTATCAATATTTCAATGACAGAAAACTTATTATTCATTAGTAACAGGTCACACTATCTAAAGTTATGCAGACTTTATAAGTAAAAATAAATATAAATTTTACAGGAGATTTCTTTTAAAATATTCGTATAACTACGTTAAATATTTTTATACAAATATATCTAAGAACTTATCTGAAAGCACTATAATAAAACAATAAGTTTCATATGTTTCTTAAATATTTGATTCGGTCCAAACTTGTATGAATTCTCAAATAATCACAGCAAGCAATGTTGCCATAAGATTTTAGCGTAAGATTCAGAAGCAGTAAGTCGTAATAATTAGTAGTGAGTAAGTAGTTAGTAGTAGGAAGTAATAGTAAGTAGTAGAAAGTAGTAGCCCCACATGGACGAAAATATATCCAAAATTTTGTAGACAAAATAAATCTTTAACTATATACTAAATATACATAAATTTATATCTTGGATATTAAATTTATTTCTGCTTTTTATATAAAAAATATATATATTTGTATATAAAAAAGATATATATTGGGGATATATAATTCCTATATTGTATAACAAAATATTTAAAAAAACGTATAATTTTATTTTTTAATGAAATTGATATTATTCTACCGAACCGATTTCGTTTAAATTTTGAGACGAATTAGCTGAAATCCTTCAAACTGACGTAGGCTATGTAAAATTGCGATATATAGTGTAGTTTTTGAAAAAATAGGATATTACGTCACTAGGCAGGAAAGTAGTCCTTTCCCGGACTTGTAAGTTGGACGAGGCGAAGCCGAGTGCCAACTTACAAGTCCGGGAAAGGACTACTTTTCTGCCAAGTAACGTACGATATTTTTTGTAACGAGGACGGGAAAACGCTCGATATAAACGGGAAAACTATTTTCACGAATTCGTCCACGAATTTTTATGTTCCTTTTTTTCAGATTGTTAAAAAATTTTACTTGAAAAACTTGTTTTCTTTTTGTTTCAAACGTGTTTCTTAAAGTAGAAGGTTTCACCTGCAAGTAAAAAAACAAGACATTAAAATCCGATGGAAATTACAAAAGTAATGTCCATTTAAATGACGACAAAACTTCTCCCCCCCCCCCAAAAAAGTGGATTTTTTTTTTCGCCAAGTATATTTTTTTAATACACTAAAAAGAAAGTAAGTATATATTCCATGTAGCGTGTAAAACATTTACCCCTTCGCGCTGGTAAATGTTACGTTCATGTAGCTTATTGTTGTATACATATGTATAATAAGACTGACGGTAGCATCTAGGGTTTGCGAGACACTGCCATTAGCACCTTTATCCTTACTGCAGTGTACTTCAGACAAATTAAGCGCGGTCGTAATTGCGTCGTAGCTACAACAACGTTGGGGAGCCTCTTTCGAGAATTTCTAAAGACCCTCAATAATGTAGGTGATAAATAAGAGGAATTACATCGCAGTATGATTGCAATGGATAATTTTCTGCATCTCAATGCATTCCTATAAAAAAATGTCTGTATTTGAAAAATTCGTTGTAATGAAAAAAACACATTCATAAGAATTATTTATGTTCCAGGAAATTATGATTAATATTTGAGGCAGATAGGATGCAATTTTCGAGTACAAAAGGGATTAAAAGCCAAGAAAAAATGTATATTTATACATATTTTAAATAATATCATGTACATTGTATATTAATATTTATTCTTATGTGTTCCAATAATTTGAAATAACCAAGCTTGTTAGATTAATGACAAATGATAATGTGGCGGAAGATCAGAACGTGGCGGTCAAGAAATTTTGTTTTTCATTTTTACGTTTCCGGGAAAGATTTTCAGGTTTTGCCCTATTCAGTCAACTAATCATCTACAATTTGTAATGAGTTGAATATTCACGCTTATTCAGACTAATTTTTTTAATTACATGTAGCTAAAATAGCATTAATTAATACTTATTCAGTTGACAATGTTATGCAGATTATATCATCATTTGTATAAGAAGACCCTCTTAATTTTTCATTATTATTATTTAAACTCTATTTAATTAATTAATTGTTGTTTAAATAATAATTAATTAATTTGTGCTATTTAATCATATAATAGAGTCATCTACAATTTCTAACAATTTGAAATTATTACACGTTTCCGCAAATTTGCTTTTTCCAACACGCGCATGAAAAGTGGCCTATTTCTCAACTGTCTTCGGTGGGAAAAGTAACCTATTTCCTCCATGCGTGGGAAAAGTATTCACTTGTGGGAAAAGTAGTTACTTTTCCAACTCGGGAATATTTTTCCCACTCATGGCGAAAAGAGGTTAACTTTTCCCACTGAAAACACGTTGAGAAAACAGGCCACTTTTCATGCCCTTATTGGAAAAAGAAAAAATTTTCTTAAATTCGAATTTTTTATGTGATAATATTAATTACTTTTAAATTTATATCTATCTGTTCGTACTAACCTATATATCCATTATGTCCAATTTCATTTGTTTTCAAGTAGTTTAGGAAAAGTTAAGTCAGACTTTTATATTCTTAGAAAACTAAAAATTGTGGAAGTTTTCGTTGTGAAAGTAGGCAGGCGCCCATATATATTGGCGAGAAAAAAATGTTTTTCAACACCAAATAAATAATGTTCTTAAATATTGGTTTATTGTTTATGTTTTATGTCCTCACTTTTTTAAAAAGTTTAAAAATAAAATATTAAGAAATACATATTTAACAATAAGTTCATATCCTTCTAGTGCAAAAAGTAAATCATTTAAATTTTAGCAGTTTGATTATCAGACCATTTCTAATCGTATGATCTAACAATCAAAGGTTTAAGCGGAGAAAATACTCAGTTAGTAAATTTGAATGGGGTGGAATGAATCCGATCGGATACCTCCTCGTGGTTCACCCTGGTTTGACTAAAATCCGACGGTTACTTCGACATCATCTGAAGTTTGTGTATCTCATAAATTTAAATATATTCGAATGAAACTTTTGGAATGTGTATGAGTAATATTTTTTGATTTAGTGAAGTGATCTTTTTTCCATGAATAATGTGAATAGTGCTATGAAAAATTGACGTTTAATTGAATATTATAAATTTCGAAGTCGGAAAGTTGGATCATTTTCATCTATTAATTTTAATTAAATATATCTATAATTTTATTTGAAAAAAAAAGAAATTTTTGATTGGCCGTATAAACCATCGGTTTGGGGCCACTAAATAAATAGAGAGAGAGTATGTAGTGTCTTTCTGGTTGTGAAGACGAAAAGAAGAAGAAAAAAAAAGTAAAAATTAAGGTACGAAAAATACTTCTTAAATCTGTCTTATACAGGAAGTTTGCGTAATCATTTATCAGTTTGTTAGTCTCAAGTTCGCAGGTATTCACAACAAGTCTGTTATATCGGCAGTACAATGATAAGGCGTTGAGTTTATAGTGAAGTTCGCTGGGTGTGTCCGAAAGGAAAACCAGGTCATCCGCGTATGCCAGGAGTAAGACCTCCTTATACGCGTTAACAGAGAGACCTCTGCAACCTTTTTTAAAGAGGAATTCCTCAAGGTCGCGTATGAAAATAAAAAACGTTATTATAGCACGCCCTGTGTTATAAGGCGAGATTTTAAGCCCTGTGTTACTTGAGCTTTCTCGGTTTTAATATCGCCTAATCTGATACACACGGATGCCTGATTGTAAAAATTTTTTACCATGTTTATGAATTTTGATTCAATATCCAGCGAGTACAATTTATCAAAGAGCTTTTGATGAAATAGAACACTTTTTGAAAATCGACGAATAAGGCAAATAAGCTTCGAATTTTAACTTGAGTATGAATTTGAATTAATAACGAAGACAAAGTAAAAATGTTGCCAATACACCCTCTTTTACTACAGAAACCAGCTCAGAAACCAGATTAAATTGTTCAACGTATAAGGTCAAACTGCGACAAAGAACAGATGTGAAAATTTTTGCTATACAATTGACCAAAGAAATAGAACGATAATTTGTTGGATTCTTTAGGTCACCTTTTTGGAAAAGAGGGAATATTGACAATCCTTCCTTGGGCGTCATGTTCCTACTCCATGCCTGGGGTGTTTTTTCAGAGCTTAATATTCTTTTAAACATAAGTTGATTCCCCCTACGGACGAAGATATATCCAAAATTATATAGACTGGATATTATACTTATTGCCGCTTTTATATAAACTAGATATATAATCGCCTATATTTTGTCTATATTTTCAAGTTCAAATACTTTGATATATATCTTGGATATATATGAAATATAGATTTTATATCTTGTATATATATTTGGATATATTTTCGTCCGTAAGGGCCACTTTCAACTCAATTTCATTCATCGGTGGTATGAAAATTCAACGCAAAAAATATGTTAACATTGTACATGTTATACTTGCTTGAGGGCACGCTACATAATGTGAATCAAGAGACGCGATAGTGTCTCTGACCAAGTATATACACTGGGCACAAAAAAAAGGCCACCTAGCAGTAGTCAAAAAATGAGCAAACCGACATAACTTTTACAATTTACATCGAAATTCAAAGTTCTTTTTTTTAAATGAAAGGTTGAGATTTCCTCTAAAAGAAGATGTCCAATAAATTTTCAAAAATATAGTTTTTGTTATGACAAATTAAATGTAAACAAAACAAAATTTTTTGCGGTAAATTTTACTGACTTTGGATGAGTATAGCGAAAAAAATTGCCCCCATCACCCCTCATTTTTTTGCAGTAATTTTAACATTCATTCCTTTCTGAACAAAATGAAAAAAAAATTTTTCATTTTACGTGAAAAATGGCAATGTTATGGCCAATTGAAAATGATAGTGCATTTTCGGGTCTCTTGCATTTCATGGAGATGCTACGAAATGTACAAGCATAAAAAAAATATCGCAGTTAAAAATATGCGACTCGCTGACGACTCGATGACGATTCGTTAGCGATTCGTCAGCGATGCTGAAATTGGTGACGCTTCGCAAACGACTCGCTGACGACTCGCTATCGAATCGTAAAAAAATGA
>JABFPJ010003417.1:0-16181 GCA_022817425.1 Gryon sp. ZL-2020 | reverse complement strand
AATTTAGTGTTAATTCAATTATTGAGTGAATGTGTAGATAAAAAATATTTATATAGTCTTTTTGATTGTATCCATCAAATCGTCAAATGTCAAATGAAAATATGGAAAAATTGATGGAAAAAATTAATCTAATCACTGATGACTTTTCGAAACTGAAACTAATCCGGTGTGAAAATAAAACAAAACATTATTGCTTTTATAATGAGCTAATTAATTTTAAATACACAAAATGCCATTTCATCAGACAGATATAATAATAATTAGTACTTCCTCCACAAATTCTTCTTTAATTATACATTTGATCATTTTTTTAGACTTTTTCTTCACTCATACTGCTTTTTTAAGATCTATTTCATCATTTTAACTGTCAGATAATGAAAGTAAATATTCAAATCATGAAAATATATATTTCTTAGTTGCAATTGCAGTTCAAATGTAAAACTTGATTTATGGAAATTACTTACTTTTTTAGTTCTTTACTTATACTATAATTTTAGTTCTCAATTGTTTCATACTTCTTAATATTAATTACATTTTAACAATTATCCTCGAAAAAATATTTTTATCAGTAAGTTTTGAATTTTTCGCTAAAAACACTTTACGTAGATGTCTAAAAATAATTAAATTGCAGTAAATTGCTCTTTTATTAAAAAACCTTTACAACATAAAAGCGATTCCTCAAAATACTTAGAGCAAGTCCACTTTGTAATGCATCAATATTTCGTTGAACTTGCATCAGAATTAATTATCTGTAAATTGATATCTGATTACAAGCGTAGCATCTACCGTAACAACACTATAATCATTTTACTTTTTACGACTATAAGAAAATTCTGGAGGTCGTTTTATGGAATAAAACTTGAATTTGATCTCACTCAATCTATATGTAATATTACATCAGCTATAAATCCATCGCACCAATTTTATTTGTAGTGAAATTTTACACTTAAAAAAGATAAAAAACAGGAAACCTTGGCTTTTTTGGATGATGCAATTTGTCATACTTATAATTTCTATCTACTAGACAATTAAAAGAAGAAATTGAATTGAACAAAATTCAATTTTAATTATTTCTTGATTATCATTTTATATTTAACGTTTTATTATTACATATAACAAGATTATTTTTGCATTTTTAAACACAATAATTTTATAATTAAACATTATATTAAAAGATTTAATAACACAGAATAAACAAGATGTAATATGATTTTATGTTCAACTATGTTTATAAGAATATTATATTACAAACCACGACAATTTTATCATAGATTTATTATTTTTGTTTTATCTCAGGAACTTATATATACGGATCTTAGAATTCTTTAGTGATTTTCATTAATCATTATTAGATTAAGTATGCAAGTTTTTATAATCTAACTACATCCAATGACTCAAAGAAACGCAGTATTAAAGTTTTTAGAACGTAATCAATTTCCTTATTTATATTAAAACCGTCTCAATGATTTCACCAAAATGACTGAAGTTGTAGAGTGGGAAAAGGTACAAGGGAAAGGAAATTCATTATTGGCGGCATTGAAATGTATAAAAGTGTTCATTCGTCTGATTGATTGTTCAGATTCACGATAGATTTCGTTCATATAAATTATGTTCAAGATTTTAGTTCTTTAATCATTAAATTAATTTGTCTGATTATTGCAACAACACATTTCTAGTCTTAAGATAACAAAATGAAAGAAAAACTTGATGTGAGTAAAGTTAAATAACAAATCAATGTTTAACGTAAAAATGTGAATTTTTTGAATTATTGTTTTTTGAAATAGTTGGTGAATAGTTAAGTTAATGTTTGTTTATTGCATTTTTTAGCCAAAACTGATTTCTGGAGGAAATTATATTAAAGAAGGTAGAGATTCTACTCGAAGTACTTGTCTTATTTTTTCACCTAAAGAAGAGGATGAAGTTGGAGCTCTGGGAAAATATCTTCAACTATTTGCTGTGAGTTAATATTATTATTCTGAATTAAGACTTGCTTAATTTCACTCAAAATTTTCTATAATTAGTCTCGAGAGTTAATTTAAACTTGTATTAAGAAATAAAAACATTTAACATAATAAAAACAGTTTCTAAATTATCTTTCATTTTAAGACAATTTATAATAAATTAAAGAATAAACATAATAAAAACATAATTTTAATAATAGTTTACCAATAATGTTTAATTTCTCAACAGAAACATAAAATTAATCTCAAACACATTGAATCTCGAAGTTCATTACGTAAACCAAATAAATACGAATTTATGGTAGAATGTGATAATAATGGAAAAATTGATGCTGCCATTGAAGATTTACGTACACATTCCGACTATTTGTCCATAATTTCAAGGTTTGAATATCATTTTCTGTCACATATTTATTTTCGCACACAATGGCTATATTTAGAATAAGTGAAACATAATATGGTCACATTGCAGAAATCGTATAGATAATACCGAATCTGTGCCATGGTTTCCGCGAAGAATTCGCGATCTCGATAAATTTGCAAATCAAATTCTTACGTACGGAGCTGAATTGGACGCAGACCATCCTGGTTTCACAGACCCAGTTTATCGCGAGAGAAGAAAATATTTTGCTGACATTGCATATAATTACAAATAGTATGTTAATCATTTTCCTACTTTAGAAATATATTCTGAAATGTAACATTTACAATATATTCATAAATTTAACTTACCTGCATTTTTAGTGGACAGCCAATTCCCAGAATTGAATATACCCCGGATGAAATTAAAACATGGGGTGTAATATTTCGAAAACTGACTACTTTGTATCCAAAGTATGCCTGCAAAGAACACAATCATGTTTTCCAATTACTCATTGATAATTGCGGATATAATGAAAACAATATTCCTCAGTTGGAAGATGTTTCCAACTTCTTAAAAGGTATTTTTTTCAAACTGTTTAAAACATGTATTATTTTTTTATGAATGAACAAAATAATTATATTTATTGCATGGTTAAATTTTCAGACTGTACTGGATTTACATTAAGACCTGTTGCTGGACTTTTATCGTCGCGTGATTTTCTCGCCGGATTGGCGTTTAGAGTTTTTCATAGCACTCAATACATCAGACACAGTAGTAAACCACTTTATACTCCAGAGCCTGACGTCTGTCACGAACTTTTAGGACACGCTCCTCTTTTTGCCGATCCATCATTTGCCCAATTTGCACAGAGCATTGGATTAGCGTCTCTCGGAGCTCCCGATGAATATATCGAGAAATTAGCGGCAGTTAGTATAACATTTTAATGACAAATTAACTTTTGTAAATAACTGATATAATTTAATAATATGATTAATAGTGAAATGAGAATTATGTCATTGATAATAAGTGACGTTAAATTCTGATAATAGACAATGTGGAATAAAGCATTGATTATTTATAGTGTTTCTGGTTTACGGTTGAATTTGGTCTGTGTCGACAAAATGGCGAATTGAAAGCTTATGGTGCGGGACTTTTATCGTCATTCGGGGAATTGGAATACAGTTTGAGTGGCCAAGCAGAATTACTTCCATTTGATCCGTCAAAAGCTGCAGTTCAAAAGTATATTATTACCGAATATCAAAAGGTTTATTATGTCGCTGAAGACTTTGAGGATGCAAAAGATAAAATGATGTGAGTAATTTTTTCATTGTTAAAATACATTGTTATTCATTCGCGAGTTATGAATTAATATCGATAAAAAAGAACAAATCACTTTTGCAAAAACACTTTTGTTGTAATATGTAATGATATGATTAAAAGTTGGTTCAGAAGTTATCTTAAGTAATGTTATCAACTTGTTCAGGATGCAGTAGTAGTGTTTATCAACATGAAATGTATTAATAGTTTTTGAATATAAGATGTACCAATTAATGTGTTTACAAAGATTGACAGTTCTTGCAAATATTGTTTTCAACAATTTGTTATTAAATCTTTCACTTGCTTTTTGACAAATAATGACTCTTTTAGTCATTAGTTTTAATTTTTAAACTAATGATCATTCTTTTTTGTTTCAGAAAATATTCTCAAACTATACCGCGAAATTTCGGAGTCCGTTATGAACCTTATACGCAAAGCATTAGTATAATTGATAGCAAATACCAAATAGAAGAATTAGTGCACAACGTTAATAATGAGGTGGAAATTTTGATGGACGCATTGAAGAAATTGAAACAAAATTGATTGTTTTTTTGATATAAACGGTATTATTTATTTGATAGTATGAGTAAGATTTTGAAATGCATTATTGCAATAATATTTATATATAATGTAATCACAAATTAATTTACCAAACTTCTGATTTGATTATTTCTAATTGTTACGAAATGTTGCAGATATTTGTAAAATAAGTACAACGAATGTTACTCAACGGTAGAAATGCAAACACTTTATATCACATTATGTATACTACGTATATGTTTTTCAGCGATAATTAAGTTATGTAAAGCAAATATTACAGTGTTTTGATTAATAATTTACATCATTACATGATTTTATATTTAAATTGTTTACACTATCGACTGTATACGAACGTCATGTTATTAAAGGATAGAAATTAAACTATAAATTACATTTGTTTCTTTATTTATTAAATCGTTCTAACACTAATTTGTTATAAAAACTGATAATGTATAAAAATAAATATGCGAATAAAAAATAATTATTTCAATAAATTACTCTCAAAGAATAAGTATTCAGTTTAACAATCGAAAACAGGCTTTTAATATTGTATATATTATTTGAATAAAATAATTTTTTAATATAAATTACATTATGAATTACATTTATAATGAATTTTATCCATTTTAAGAAGGAGATTAAGGGTGTGTTAATCTAATTATTTACTATTTGTTAATAACATTTATCACAATATGCAATACTTAACATAACAGAACTTCAGACACTTAGTTATTCAGATTAAAGTTATTTATTAATATTGATTATATATACATATTTATATATATTCAACATACTAAATGAATGTAATAATTTACATAAATAATAGAAATTATGTATTCATACAGGATAATCGTCATCACATTATCAATAATTATACTTTTATTTGTTTGTACTTTGAAGAAATACTTGATACAAAATTTGGCACTATTTTAGTTGGAATGTTTTAAGATTGACAAAAATACATTATCAATATTCTCTTTTTTCATTTTGAATAGTCGATATATTGTAAATATTCAAAACAATATGAAATGCAACTATTTGTTTTCCTTTTGTAGTTAAATTTGTGTAATATGTTGATTATATTTGCAATTTTATTGTTTAATTTAAGTCGATTAAGCGTACATTCTCTTCAGAATTGAAATAAAATACATTAGAAAAATATATTATCAGTACATTTTACAATTTTCACAGTTTTAGATTACAGAGGTAACTTTATTGTCTTTACTTTCATTTTGTTGTAGAAAGTAAAATCAATGTTTCTTAATAATACCAAATATACTTTCGGAGCAGATTTGCATCATTTGTTCAGTATATTAATAAATAATCTTTATCTTTGATTTATATCATAAAATTTAATGTATATACATAAATTCCAATTCATCGATATTTATTATTATAACACATCTTGGAATTTTATCTTTTCTTGCAAATTATATAAATAATGCATTTTCTAATAAAAATGATTTAAATTCTATCTAAATGCGAGTTTTCAATGTAAAAAGTCATTATGTACAAATATATTGTTAAATCAGTAAAATGTAATTACATTTTTTAATATATAACTCTCAAAAGTTATATATTCAAAATGTGTATTTGTAATAGAAAAACTGAATTAAACATATCTTAACCGTTATATATGTTACCACTTTTTCCAGAGGAAAATATTTCAAGAAAACTTCAGAAGCTGAATATAACTCTATGTTTTGTGATATGCAACAATTATATTCATACATTTGAAAATATTTTGTGATTCGACAACATTTGAATGTTAACATTTTGCTGCTTAACATGCATCTCTTGTATAAAATAAAAAATTCACATATATTCATATTTGATGTCAATATTAAATATTCGTTTAAATACTGTGAGAACTCTCAAATATGTTAAATGCTCAAATTTATTGGAATGTAGAGTCTTAGTTTTAGAAAAATAAAGTCAGCTAACGCTTAATCTTAAAAATGAACTTAAACGTTTGAATAAGAAACACTAATTTAAATCCATTTCAATATTGACATTATCAGTGAATGTTCAATTTGCTATTCAAACATTCCTTCAGCAAGCATTTTATAGGGTTCCTACTATCCCAATTCCAACATAGTTTTGCCAAAAAGAAACTACGATATTAGCATGGTTAAAGTGATCAGTCACTTTACCACGACGACGGGAACATTATGCCAACTTTATATTTAAAATTTAATTTATATCAAAATTATACTATCATTTCATAAATGAATGATACATTTGCTGGGCATATAAAATCTTATAACTAAGTTTTGTATGTGTGCCCTTTCGTATTAACATAAGTATTTGTTACCCTGTGGTGTTCGTGTTATACCCTGCGATTAATTTTACAGTTCAAATCACATTTAAATCACACTAATCGTGAGTGTTCGTTGTAATTTTCATTTTATAAATGTACATGTATAAGGTCCGCAGATAGTACTACAGCCTTTGACAATATTTCTACCAAAAATCAATATAACCATCCTTTTTTAATCAATTGATTTTTCTCTTTGTTGTCTGTGGGAACGGAGTAAATTAATATTGCTGTCATTTTCTAGACGACCTCTGTTGTGAGTTCGGAGAAGACTCCATATTCGTGTAAATTAAGTCTGTCTGTGGACACATTTGATAGGCTATTAGATTACTTGAAGTACTATCTGACTGTGTAGGCGTTGATTCCGGCTGTTGCTGACATTGTTCCGTCTGTTGAGGTAGTTGCTGAATTTGTGGCTGTTGTTGCTGTGGTTGTTGAGATGGCGGTTGGTGTTGCGAGACCATTTGTACAACATTCCCGTGCGAAGAAAACGCCGATGTTGAGTTTGAAGTTATTGGCAAAGTGTAGGAAAATAATTCAGTCGGCACTACGGGCACCGAAAGTGTTATTGGCACTGGAAATACACTAACACCTTGTACCGCCGTCGCAGACGGTCTGGACGTCAAGTTGGAGGCGTTATTTGTACTTCGGTTCACGGCTTCGTTACGATTTATGGCATTCGTATTATAGGGAACTCCAACCTGCTTGAAAAATTCGTTTGTTTAGAGAGTTTTTACAATTTTTTCAATTTTTTAATTTTGTTTAATTATCATTATCATAAAAACATTAAAATATGTCTTCTTTAAACAATATGTAATTTTAGCAACATTTAATTTTGTGATGAAGCTTACATTTAAAAGTGGTGGAAAGATACCATATCTGGCGATTAATAATTGTTCGGACACTCTTCTTAATTCTTCTTGTTGATGCACAATCAGCTGCTGCAATTCTTCATGCTTTCGTTGTAACTCGTCTTGAATATGATTTTGTGCTGGAGTTATAATGATTCCCTGTTGTTGCAACATCTGAAAACAAAATTCAAATGAATATCAAAATGTAAGATTATGATTTTCTACGAAATACGAAGTGGTTCTGTTTACCTCTGCTGTAGGTAACGTCGAAATAATTGGTGCAATGGGTGCTGAATAATTAGCTGTAACTACCGGCTGCATTGGAACCATGGTGTATTCAGGATTTGTTGGATAATTACTGCAACTTTGACTAACTTTCATTTGAGGACTTTCAATTCTGGGTTCTGGTTTACAACTAAGAACTGTACTATTGCCAGATGCAATGTCCGTTCTCGTGCCTTGAGTTGATATTTCAGAATTGTCAGAATTTTTCGATCGAACTGATACAGAAGTTTCCGATTCATTTCCTTGATGAGGAGACCTAGAACTCATTGTTACAGATTTTGACATTTTCGATGATTTCGAGGACCATGAAGGCGGCCTTTGCGAATATGACGATGACACCACCTTTAAACATAGAAATATTGCATATGAAGGTGTTTATATATCGAAATGTATTGTAGTTACTAAAATTGTATTTTCATTCTTACATTTTGTTTAGTTGTAGAAGATAAGTCACTTTGATTGATATTATTTGTAAAATTTTCATCCTTTTTCATTTGTTTGATGACATCGATATAACTAACGACATAGTGTGTACAAACAATAAATTCAGGCTTTGAATTCCATTGATTATAACTTATATAAAATCTTGTTTGAAGCCAGATCCATTGTTGTCCTTTCGTCAAAAATCTATAGTGACACGAGATTCCTTCTCCTTTTTTCATAACTGAAAATAATAAAAGTATTTATGAAATGGAATATTTTACTTTTATGTTATAAAGTCTTATAAGATATTATACATTTTATGTGTATTTATAAAACATATAATTTTAATATACAAATTATGCAATTTTACAATATATAATAACACAAGAAACGGAAAGAAAATGTAACAAAAGATAAGATGTAAAATTATACTCACGAGATTCATGACAGGTAACTACTTTATCTAAGTCATCGATATGATAATAATCATACCCAGAGGTTCCAAGAACTTCAAAGGGTAAATATCCGATGATTGGGGGAGCTCGATGATCTAAAAACAAAAACTTCCATTCAAGACTGTGCCTCGAAGTGAATTCTGATTTTGTGCTATCAACAATCGACATTTCACGAATAAGTTGTGGCGTTTTTAAACGACCGGTTGCAATAAAAATGATCCTGAAACAAGAGTATTCCATTTTTGTTAACATTTTGTCCCTTTTATTTTAGGATTACGAATAAATTATATAATTTTTGATTATAACTTACTTTGCATCGTTTGACGTAACATTACAAAATCGATTATTTGGAATTATACTTTCAATATTGTTATCAGAATTTGATCCTGTTAATTGGAAATTAATATCACGATTAGTATTTTTGGCGGCTTTTGAAGAAATGTTGAATGTGGAATTGAAATCAAGAGACACGGTAGTGTCTCTGGCCAAGTATAAAAAAAATACTTTTTTTGTTATACTTACTAAAATAACCAACAAACTGTACAAGTTCATAAATTGGTTCTTCTCGAAAATCCAGTCTACCTCTTTTTATGTGACATGTAAAGGATGCTTGTTCCTCTAAAATAAATATTTTTCGTGATATTAAACTTTCTATTAACTCCAAAAAATTAATTAAAACAATTTTTATAAAACTTTACCTTTTTTAAATTGACGCTGATCTCGAGAATTTCCTGGATTCAACAGTATATTGTAAAGTTGAGACTGATCTTCCTGATACGTAATATCATATATAGTTGTGTTTACCAAATCACTAGGTAAATATCCTAATAAGGACGTTACACTTTCAGATGCATAAAATATTCTTCCACTTGATGAAAACACCATAATGAATCCGTCCAAAGCCTAACATTCAAAGCATTTCATAATTATTTTATTACAAATCATAACCGAATAGTAAAATATTATCACATCTAATTCTTTGCTTACTTCTAAGGTAAGATGTGTAAATTCTTCGTTCGATAAAAATGATGGTTTCCAATCCTCTTGAATCTCATGAGCTCTTAATCTTACAGCAGTTTCTGGAAAACAAAAATTGTTAAATAAAACATTTGTTCAAATTTCACAAAATTTGTTTTAATCATTTAATTTGATTTTGAGTATATTTTCTTACCATTATGATTTTTCAAAAACAAAATCGTTGACTTTAGAACTGTCGACTTGTCCATTTTTCTAGCACTTGTGCTTACCATACTTCCTAGTTCATTGACCAACATGTTGAATTGGTCTCTTCGCTTTTTTTCACTAAGATTACGTGATTTTCTGTGTGTGAATAGACATAATTAATATACAAACTTGTAATTCAGTTGTTACTCCTTATTCTTCTATTAACAAGCAAATAAATGTTTACCTCTTCGAGTCATCTTTTTCATCGTTCTCATCTTCCATAGTTTCACTATTAAACAAAATATTCTATTAGTAAAATTTTACATAATTACATTAAATAAGTAAAAGTACTTTTTGCATAAAACAGTTGTTTTTTATATTTTAAATATTAAAAATAATGTAGTATCATATTTATTAAGAAAATTGTCTAGACTTTGACTACACATCTTTACATTTCTTTTACAAATTTTTGATAGACAAAAAATATAATATTCATTTTAGAATAATTATATATGAACTTTACTAAAGCCTGTTTGATTCCCATTTATATATGGCTGATTTAATTTCGTCTTTTATTTCAAAACAGTTAATAAAAAATGTACATAAAAAATATACAACTTACTCTAGCATATGAAAATTCTCGTTTACTCTATATTTCAATGTAACAAAATTTCTAATACTTGTTATACAACAATACAATATCATAACAACCAAGTCAATGACATAATCAGCGCGTCTTTTAGAAATCAACATGATGGCTTTTTGCAACATGTTGATTAAATTCACATAATTACGAACGCGAAATGTCAAACGACCGTGAAAAGCCGTAATCCAAGTAACGACATTCTACCATTCTAAGCATAAATATCAATTTCTTCGAGAAAATCTACATTTGTTTGTCATTATTGCGGAATTTTACTTAAAAAGTAGACAAAAAAAGAAAGGAAAGACCAAATGAGGACCATCTTTTTGCTAAGAATTTGATTTGAATAATAATTAAATGCGATTCATCTTTAAATATGTTGGAAAAGTTGATTGTGAAATATTGTTTTGCGATGCCCGTACTTACTCGGACTGTCGAGTGGAGCTCTTACGTATGTAGCTCGCCATTGCTTGGCACTACTATTACATACGACGCGCGCACTCGCAGTAATCGTTGCGTTCTTGGCTGATTGTTCTCAATTCACATCGATTAAGGGCCGCTTTTCGTCGATAAGACGCAATATCACACCACATCGTTGGCACATCTTTTTTTCGACGTTTTATGTACGTCTTTGTTCACAAATCAAAAAAATAGCATCAAACACGTTGAACATAAAAGCGCGAAAGTAATCGCGTGTCTTGACACCGCGAGACGGTGCATTTCACTGAATTCGCACACTAATGCCATTCGCTAATGTCGGTGCATGTGTCCGTGAAACGCGCAAGACTAGAATGATAGTATAACGTAACGATATTGTAAGCGCTTTTTCGCGTCTAGGTTGCATTATGTTGCCTAAGCATAATGGACGGATAAAATGAAAACATCTGCTCTTTGAAATCGCAAAAAGGAAAATATCATTTTTTAAGTAATCGTTTTATTTTTTTAATCAAAAAGATTTTTAAATTTTACTTATAAAATATTTTTAATTCTAATAAAATTGTTATATAATGTAGAAATACCCCAAAATAAATGAAATAGATACAAAAGTTGATAAGTGTATAACTTTAACACAAAATCAAGTTAATAAACATTCTTGAAGTTTCTACTGTTTTACATTGTTTCTGAAGTTGGAAGTTTAAAATTTCTGAAATGTTCCGAAACTTTGATTTCTTAATTTAAATTTTCAACTTGATTCTTTAAATCCTAATCGATGTTATTGCATTTCCGAAGTTTTCGGAGTTACTGAAGCTTTTACAGAGTTAACATTATTGGAAGCTTTTGATGTTGTTATCATATATAAAATGCTTCAGAAATTTGAAAAAGTTGTATTGTAAATTGTAAAAAAAAAACATTGTAAGTAATAATTTCCTGAGAACAAAACAAAACAGCTAAAAATATTTCTAAAATTAGTAAATATGTTAAAGAAAATTTATCTTTTTCTTTGTGACTTCATGATGTATTACTATACCGTAACTATCGGTATTATCGCTCAAAAAATGCATACATTTTAGTCCATGAATTACAACACTATAGTTTAAAAATTATAAAAACTTTTTTTACTAAAGTTACTTAAACTTAAGAATCTCTTAATTTTATTCACGAAATGAGCATATATTATTCTTAAAGAAGAATGAGGTAAATTACAAGTATCATAATAATAATTACTAAGTATATTTCTTGATGAATAAATGTTAAGAATTAAGACAGGTGTGTTTAGGTGACGTACTGTATTAGACGTGTGGATAAGTAACACCTGTGTTTCATTACGATTTTTCGTTGACGTGATCGGAAGAGAGAAATTATCTTCATAACGCCAATTTGTTTCTTTTGTTTTATACTTGCTTATTGTTTTATAGTGACATTTTAACAATGAATTACGATTATTTATTGAAATTTCTTGCACTTGGTAATTCAGGCGTCGGCAAAACTAGTTTTCTTTATCAGTACACAGACGGTTCTTTCAACAACCGATTTGCTTCAACAGTTGGGATTGATTACAGGGAAAAACAAATAGTATGTAATATATTATTTATGTTTCGAGATTCAAATGTAGTGTTTTATATTACTTTTCGTTAAATTGATTGAAATAAAAATTGAAATTTTTATTATTGCATTTTACATTTCTCTTTTTAATAATATATTTTAAGGACAATTACAATCGAATTAAAGTTATATAATTTACAGAGCTGAATTTCATTACATGGCTTTTATTAATATTATAATATAAATTTATAAAAAAATTTAAGTGATAAAAGAATTGGTTAAAAATTTGGTTAAAACATTAGACAAATCCAACATATGTATTAGTGATGATAAAGTAGGTTTCTGTATAAATAATAGTTTATGCACAATTGTAAAATTGATCATTGTTATAACAATTTTTGAAAGTAATTTTTACGTTTATGTCACTTTTTTCAGATTTATGATTGTGGAAATGGAAAAACACAGAAAGTTCATTTACAACTTTGGGATACTGCCGGACAAGAAAAGTAATTATATGAAAAATTATATGAAAATATATTAATATATTTATAACATTAATTTATACAGCATTTTTAGAAAGAATATATACAAATCATTTTTATAAACATATATAAAGTTCATGTAAAATACTTTTCTGCTATTATGTTATAATAATTGTTGTTTCAGGAATAATTATAAACGCATTAACGCTTATTTTTACATTCTTAATTCGTTAGTTGATTATATGTTTGTATGTTGAATTCTTAAATGTATTGTTTTTCTACATTACACTTTGTTAAAAAATTAATAGTTATTTTAGACTTTCGTATATAAAATGTAATAAAATTTGTTTTTATCTTTTGTAGATTTCGAAGTTTAACAACAGCATTTTATCGTGAATCTATGGGATTTTTTCTTTTATTTGACCTCACAAATGAGCAATCCTTTTTGGAAGTTCGAAATTGGTTAGAACAATTAAGGGTAATTCACGAAAGTAAACATTTATAATATCTACGGCTTAAAGGAAAAACCAATTAACTTCATTTTTACAAATTTTGAGAAAACGCATTTGATTCTTTAACTTGTATTTGATTCTTCAAAATTCTGCAACTTGCATTCAAATACATAGAAAAGTTATTTATTTCATCTTCATATTTTGTGATAGTACTACATTTCGATAAATATGGACTTACTACAAAAATAAGTGTTAATTATCAAAGATGTCTCAAAATGAGATACTTGTTTTTGTAGTGCTCATAAAATATAAGGTTGTTAAAACACGAAATTATCATTTACTCAATTTTGTCAAAAAAAGGAATTAATCAGTTTTTTCTTCAAGCTACACTTTGTGGTTCTATTTAGATTCTAGTCAATACTTCTAGTCTGACTGAAGCTTGATTTACTACTAAATTAAAAAAAAATTTTTTTAATTTCCCTAGTGGAAAAAGTAGTCTTTATATAGTATAAATGCCAGACTAATTTTTCCACGCGGGTACTTATAAAAAAATTTTATTAAATATTTGTGTTTTATTTTATTATATTTAGGTGCACGCATACTCCGAAGATCCTGATATCATTCTTTGTGGAAATAAATCGGATCTTGAAAATAAGAGAGTTGTTAGTGAAAGAAGCGCTCGAGATTTAGCTGAAAGAAATGGGTAATTGTGAATAGATATAAAGTAAGAATTTATCATTTCATTTTATATATATAAAAATAAATAACACTCAATTTATTTTGTAGCTTAGTGTACTTAGAAACCAGCGCTGCAACTGGTCAAAATGTAAAACGAGCTGTCGAAATTTTGCTGGATCGTGTTATGCGGAGAATCGAAAATACCTTTGATAAATCACTATTACCACATCAACGACTTATTAAATGTAGAGAATTAGAAGAGTCTCCTAAAAAAAGTTCATGTTCTTGTTAAAAGCTCATTTTTACATGCATTTTATCAACTTTTTTACATACATTTTGCAAAATGAAGGTCAAATTATTACACGCTGAGTGAAGTCTACACATAAAATCTACATTTTTCATTAGATTTTACTATATATACATATATATATATATATACTTTTTGGTAAAC
The DNA here is from genome assembly GCA_022817425.1 of Gryon sp. ZL-2020. NCBI lineage: Eukaryota > Metazoa > Arthropoda > Insecta > Hymenoptera > Scelionidae > Gryon > Gryon sp. ZL-2020. The sequence goes on along the minus strand of JABFPJ010003417.1, from coordinate 1,815 downwards.
CGAGTATAAAATTCAAATATGTTGACAATTATCAACTGTTTGATAATTCTTACTATTTTTTCATATCATTAAAAATGATACCCTAATGCAATTGTATTTTAGAATATTCCTTTTTTTAATTTTCCAGTTACGGTTACCCATCCTTGTATTCACTCTCCTGAATGTTGGATTACATTAACGTATTAGCTAATGCGTCCGTTTTTATAACTTAGAATGAACAAATATAACAAAAATTAAAACTATTTTTTCACTTTTTTGTTAATAAAGAAATACTTACTTTTTTGTAAATATTAGGAATTTTTAAATTTAAAATTTGAAATATTTTTCACTTTTTATTTAAAAAAAAAATTATATTTTAAACTACAAGTGATAGGTAAAATAACGTACGCAACATATCAAACATATAAATAAATGTCTTCCCGACTCTCCATATAAAAAATGTAGCATTGCAAACAGTTTGCTTGTTAATTAATTCAGTATGAATGTTTAACTACTAAAGAAAAAAAATCTTATATATTTATAATTTACATTTGTATGCTGACAGAAGCATTTAATATAAACTGTTGGAAAAATTGTCTAATAAATAATGTAAAAAGTGGCGACAAAAAATGATGTGTTATCCCCCTCGATTATGAATTCATGAACATACTTATGTTACACCAGACGTACTTAATTATATATATTGATGCGCTTGCGCTTTATTAATAAGAAAACTGAACGCATTTTTTTACGTTTAAGTCCTTAGTCAATAGTATATCTTGTCATCTTAAACTTGTGCATTACGTATGACTGTTAAAAGTAAAATAATTATTGTAGAAAATGTGAATTATTCCAATGATTGGTCATACGTGTTTAAGTTAAATCGTTGGATGTTACTTTCCGTTGCATCTCTGCCATGCAAGACAAAAATAGCTCACATCATAAGCAGATTAGTTAATGTTATTCACGCAATATTTATGATATTTTATTTAATTCCATTTGGTTTACATGTGTGGCAAAAGGAAGATTCATTCGATATCAAAATTAAGGATGGTCTTTTGTTGGGAATTATTATAGCGTATATGACGAGATATTTTATTCTGGTTCTTCAGTCAAAAAATTTGGGCATTTGTATCCAACAAATGCAATTGGATTGGAAGTATATGTTGATTGACAGTAGAAAAGTGATGTTAAGTAAGGCTAAGACTGTAAGATATCACACTTCAGTTTCGCTATATCTGATTTTGTTTACTTATATATCTTATCAGTACATGGCACTGTCGAAAAAAGTTGTAATTGTTAACAATGTAACACATCATAATCTACCATATCCTGCATATTTTATTTACTTTGACGCTTCAGTTGATCCTTATTATTATTACGTTCTTTTTGAAGAATTTATTTCGGCGTTTATAGTTTGTTGTGCCATTGGTAGTATTTTCAATTCGGTAGCTTTTATTGTACATGCTTGTGGACAATTTGAAATTTTATTTACGATTGTTCAGGAAGTTACGAATTTCGAATCAATATCGGAATTTGATGTGAGGTTGAAGTATGTTGTTAGAAAACATTGTGATCTCAAAAGGTAATATTATATATATTGTATATAATAGTATTTTTTCGTTATTTTTCCAAAACTTTTTAAACTTATTTTTTTTGTTTAATAAATAACATTTTAATATTACATACACGGAAAATAAAATACATTAAAAATTACTATACTGTACAGCAGCGCTGTCATAGAAATATTTTGTTTACATTATTACAAATCTGTTTACTTTCAAAATACTAGAATTATAGAAAAATTTGTCATACAGTATAGTAAAAATTGCTATT
>JABFPJ010003416.1:0-16183 GCA_022817425.1 Gryon sp. ZL-2020 | reverse complement strand
GATATATTACTATATATATATATATATATATATATATATATATATATATATATATAGAGAGAGAGAGAGAGATGTCTTACAAACAAACTTTAAGTACTTTCTTTTCTTAATTTATCATACTTAGCCTTGATATGCCCTTGTTATGGCCTTACATTAGCTCTACATTCCAATGTCAATTAGTATGGCCCTGGTTAGCCCATATATTGGCCCTATATTGGTTCTGACTAGGCCTTATATTTGCCCTGACTAGGCCCTATACTGGCTCTGACTAGGCCCTATATTGGCCCTGACTAGGACCTATATTGGCCCTGACTAGATTCTATATTAGCCTTGACTAGGCCCTATACGGATCCTGACTAGGCCCTATATTGACCCTGACTAGGCCCTATATTGACCCTGACTAGGCCCTATATTGACCCTGGCTAGGCCCTATCTCCATTTTAACAATTCAGAACCTGCCTTTTAACCGGGCAAACTTGATTCATTCCTCAATAAGGAGTTATAGTTTGTTATAGTTCTATGAAATTATTTTATAGAACATTAAAATTATCATTTCACAAGGCTATGGTGACATTGACGTAACGCTAAGGTCTTTCGAAGTGGCGTGCACATAGTTGGGACATTACAAATCTCCTTAGTCCAATGTCACCGAAAGTTGCACTCATATTAACATGACTATCAAACTTGCGCAAACTTGTGTCAGCATTGCTGTGACGCTTACATTCTTCTAAGTTAATCTAACATTCTTGTAATCCTAACAAGTTAACGAACATTCACAATTCAAACTGGAATCGCAAAATATTCTTACATCTCTGAAACAATCTCACTAAATTAAACTTAAAAAATGATCATTTCACTGATTTAGTGACTAACTGAGTTTGTCACTTCAAAAAATTCAAAATTAAATTTGTATTATTAACTTAAAAAAAACTTTAACTTACAAAAAAATTTATTTTGTAAGTCAATTTTTTATAAATAAAAAAAATCATTTTTTAAACAGTAAAAAAAGGCCATTGAAAAGCCATAAGAATGCCGTAACAAGGCCATAACAAGGCCATAACAAGGTAATAACAAGGCCATAACAAAGTCATGACGGAGCGATAATAAGGCCATGACAAGGTCATAGCAAATTTTTGAAAAAGTAATAACGAGGCCATGGAAAGACCATGATAAGGTCATAACAAGATCATAAAAAAGTAATAACAAGGCAATGACAAGGTCTTGACAAGGCTATGAAAAGACCATGACAAGGTTATAGCAAGACCATGACAAGGTCTTGACAAGGCTATGAAAAGGCCATAACAAGGCCATAACAACGTAGTAACAAGTCCATAAAAAAGTAATAAAAAGGAAATCACAAGGTTTTGACAAGGCTATGAAAATAAGGCCATGATAAGGTCATAACAAGCTTATAAAAAAGTAATAACAAGGCCATAACTATGTCATGACAAATTATAACAAGACCATGAAAAGGTCCTGACAAGGTCATAACAAGGCCATAAAAAAGTAATAACAAGGCAATGACAATGTCATGACAAGGCTATGAAAAAGCCACAACGAGGTTATATCAAGGTCATGACAAGGTCATGACTAGGCTATGAAAAGGACATGACAAGGTCATAACAAAACCATGAAAAGGACATGACAAGGTCATAACAAGGCCATAGTAACTAGAGCTGCCCTAAATTATTAGGGAAGCTCTAGAATATTTTGTAATATTTCTGAAACCATCTTACTGAATTTTAAAAAATAAAAATGCAAAAAAAACAGTAAATAATAATACAATAAAAAAATTGTAAGACGTGTCTTCGCTCGACCACTGAGCATACTGTTATATTCCTTAGCTGGTTGAGGTTTACAACATCTCTAACTTTGATGCAACAACTTGAGCTTTCAAAACAACACACTTTCAGCTCAAGATATTTCACCGATTCTAAATGTACAAAAGCATCTAGGGATTTAACGAATTCCCTCCCCTCCCCTCCCCTCCCTCCCCCTCATCGAAGTTCAGTATGCGTTTTAAATACCCATGTGCATTGTATCGCATTTCGTATGAACTTAATTTATTAGTTAAGTTAAATTACAATGACGAGGAGAGCTTTTCCATTTCAATTTGTACAAAGCTTGTTAAACTTTCCAACAATGAACATCAAGCCGAATGGATTGGATATCTGATAATGGTTTTCGCTCCGGCGTTCCTGTTACTGAAATCAAACTTGTCTGAAACTTGATGCCACCGCTATTGCGGTTTGAGTGATCTTCCAAACCGACTGCAGAAATGTCGAGTTTTCAAGATTGGCACACGCAATCACAACGCGAAATGAAAACGTCAACTGATTGCAATGAAAACTACTTTTATCGCCACTTTTCTTTTTCATTCGATCGGAGATCGGCGATAATGCTGCTACCTTAGTCCCAAGTGATCCCAAGCAAAAGCAAAAGAAAAAAAAAACAAAGGATGTCCTTATGTGAAAAAGTTTGAAGATTATAGCATTTTGATTTTGTAGTCAGGCATTGTGTTTTGACATTTATAAGCAAAATAAGTTTATTAATGTAAACAAAGATTAAAAAGAGAAGTAAAGAAAGTGATGCAATGTAAACAAAGTAATATAAACAAAAAATATAAATGTAAACAAAGTGAAAAAAGCAAAATAATTTAAGCAACGCAATGTTAATAAAACAAAATAGTCAATAAAAAGTTAATGTAAACAAAGTAATATTGACAATAAACAGTAATTAAAGCAAAGTAAACAAGAACAATAAACAAAATACTTGAGCAAAGCAATATAAACAAAGTATTCTAAAAAAAAACAAAATAAAGTCAAAAATTGTAAATAAAAAAGTAAATACAAATAAATACACAAATGAAAGTAAAAAAAGCTAAGAAAGCGAGGTAAAGTATGCAATGCAATGTAAACAAAGTAATATAGACAATAAAAAGTAAATAAAGCAAAGTAAACAAAGAAAAGTAAACAAATGCAAAATAAAATATAGCAAAATAAAAAGAAGCAAAATAAGAAATTTGATGAAAGCAAAGCAAAGTAAACAAAGTGATGTAAACTAAATAAAATAAAAAAACAGACTCAAAAAAACGAAATAAGCAATTTATTGTAAACCGAAAAAGTAAATAAAACAAAGTAAACAAATCAAAGTATTGTAAACAAGGCTAAGAAAGCGAAGTAAACTAAGCAATATAATGTAAACAAAGTAGAACATTTAAAGTAAACTAAGCAATGCAATGTAAACAAAGCAAAAAAAGCAAAATAAGCAATTTCATGTAAAACAAAGAAAATTAAATTAAGCAGCGCAATGTAAACAAAGTAATATAAACAACGAAAAATAAACAAATGAAAGTAAACAAAATATAGTAAACAAAGCTCAGAAAGCGAAGTAAATTAAGCAATGCAATGTAAACAAAGTAACATAAACAAATAAATACGGATAAAGCAAAGTAAATAAAATAAACAAATTACATTAAACAACACAATGTAAACAAAGCAAAAAAATGTAAACAAACGATCTTTCATAGAGAAGAAAAATTCAAAGTATTGTTGGATTGTTTATTTCTTGTCACGCAATGTGTTTGACGTTTACAAGTGAACAAATACGCGAAAGTGCCATATCGTAACATTAGCTTTGGAAATTAACCAAGTGACATTCAATCGCGCGAGGCAAAAGGGATGGCATGTTTGTTCGGCTTGTGTTTGCATTTCATTCGACGTTATTTTGATATTGCAAGAAATATATTTGCTTGCGCGAAGCTCGGCCGAAATAATTGAATTAATCGTTTCGTCGATCAAATGTTTGTGCACCGAAAGACGCGCGTTGTGTTTGGTCAAATACGGAAATTAAACTTCACGACATGACGCATTTCATAAACAAAGCTGTCGAGATGACTTTTTTTTCAAGACAATTTTTATATTAATGTATATATGTAGATATATATGTATATATATGTATGTATATATTATAATTACAAAAAAAATTGGTCTCGGATGAATGAGTGGTGAAATTGCGTAGCTGAGAGTATAATTACACGCAAACAAACAACCTTGCCGAACAACTACATCAAATAATTCAGAATAGGGAACAAAGGAATAATGAATGGCAAATTTGCGCCTATTCTTTGGCACGCTTTGTCTCAATTTGCCATAATTTATAAACGCTTTGAAATATTTTTCACACCTGTGCGGGCTGATAATGCGGAACCACGAAAATTTGAAATCGCCAAACTGAAAATTCCAAATCACAAAGTGGGTGCTTCAAAGCATCGAAGAACAACTGAAAACTGCAAGCGAAATAATAATACGCAAATTTTCAACAAAATTAAGTTCAAAAGTATTATCAAAGACTAATTATTACTTCGAAAAAAAAAAATTAAATGTAGTATCTAGATAGATTTTGTATCATCTAAATAATCGCTTTTGTATCATCTAAAACAACGCTTATAAAAAGCGTTAAGCAAAGCTTATAAACAAAGCAAAGTAAACAAAGTGAAGTAAGCAATGCAATGTAAACGAAGTAATGTAAACAAAGTAAAATGAAGAAACGCAAAAAAATGCAATATAAACAAAGTAATGTAAACAAAGCAAAGTAAAGAAAGTAAAGTAAATAATGCAATGTAAACAAAGTAAAGTAAATAATGCAATGTAAACAAAGTAATATAAACAAAGCGAAATTAAGAAAAGCAAAGTAAGCAAAGCAAGGTAAACAATGTAAAGTAAACAATGCAATATAAACAAAGTAATGTAAACAAGGCGAAATTACGAAATATAATGTAAACAAAGTACTTAAGCAAAGCAATATAAACAAAGTAATGTAATCGAGACAAAATTTCAAAAAGTAAGTAAAAAAGCAAAATAAGCAATTTCATGTAAACAAAGTAAATTAAACAATGCAGTTTCAGCAATATACTGTAAACAAAGTAAAATAAACAATACAATGTAAACAAAGCAAAAAAAGCAAATTAAATTAAGCAACGCAATGTAAACAAAGTAATACAGACAATACAAAGTAAACAAAACAAAGCAGTATAAACAAAGTAATGTAAACAAAGCAAAATAAAAAGCAACAATAAAAAAAAGTAAATAAGGTCAGTGACTTAATAATAATTATTTACTTTACTTTATATCTTTTTAAAATTTGTTTTTGTTTACATTGTTTTATTTACTTTATCTTCATTACTTAATCTAAAAAATTATGTCAAACAAAAAATATAATACTATTCAATACTTTGTACACAAAATTGTACAAATTAATGCAAACTTTGTTCAAGTTTAATCTTAGTTGGTTCACTGAACAATTAAGCACAATCACGAGAAACATATTTTTTTGTCAAAAACATTTCAGACATACTGATTGACGTTAGTGCAACACTCCCCGATCAAATGGACTACTGGCGGGTGCAATGCGACGGTATTAATTATTCAGTCTCAATTAAATTTGCGGTTTATATTATACCAATTATTATCGGTCGGTAGTTTCGCAAGTGACGAAGCTTGAGTTCAAGTCTTAAGCTCAGTTTCTACTCTGGCACTGTTCCTATAATTACTTTATTCGAAATCCGCTTTCCCAAAAGTTTTCGCCGTTACAATTATGATAATTATTATTATTATACAACGTGATTTCTCTGATTATGTTGAATTTAGTTTTCCATTGTGTACAAGTTCGGGATTAAATTACTTTAAATAAAAATTAAATTTTTTTATAAAATAAAAAAAAAAGATTAAAAATTATGATTGAATATTGAAACAATTTGATTGTTTTCCAGTATCGACAAAAATATATCAAAATGCATGTCAAAATATATTACTTTTTGCCAATAAAATATATTTAAAATGTATTTTTGTATATTGTAATATATTCTAAATATATTTTGTAAATATATTTTAAATATATTTTGAAAATATATTTTTGTATATATTTTAAACTTACTTTGCAAATATACTTTTTCATATATTTTAAATGTATTTTGCAAATATATTTTCATTTATAATTTTACAATCGATTTAAAATATATTTCAAATATTTTGTGCAAATATATTTTTGCACATATTTTAAATATATTTTACAACTATACTTTTGGACATATTTTCAATATATTTTGCAAATATATTTTTGCATATATTTTACATATATATATTTTTTTATATTTTTGCACATATTTTGCAAATATATTTTCTTAGATATGTTTACAAATTGATTTCCAAAGTATATTTCAAATATATTTTTGCATATATTTTGAATATATTTTGCAAATATATTTTGAATATATTTTGTATATATTTTGTAAATATATTATCTTTTTTATTTTTTCAAATGGATTTCAGAAATATATTTTAAATATATTTTAAATATATTTTGTATATATTTTGCAAATATATTTTGAAAATAATTTGCAAATATATTTTGTATATATTTTACAAATATATTTTGCCATATTTTTTGCAAATATATTTTCATTTATATTCTTACAAATGCATTTCCGAAATACATTTAAAATAAAAATTAAATATATAACACTTTTTCGAAATATATGCGCATATATTCACATATATCCTTGCATATACTTCAAAATATATTTTCTTCCGTTAGAGTACAGTCGTCAAATTTGATCTGATATTATGAAATTACATCATCAATGTATATAAGATAAATTGAAACAACGTCGAGGCATTTATATCTGCTCGGCTGATCAAAGTCTGGTCTGTACTACTTAAAATTGCCTGAGCCAAAATAACTATACATAATCTGCACGAGAAAACAAAGTTGATGTATCCTTTCAACAAGTGGCAAATATGATTAAACGGCTAAATTCTTCTTGTGCATTTAATCTGCTTATTACATCGATGCATTAACGTGAAATTGATTTCCTTGAATAAACAAAGCTTATATACATCGATGTATCAGCAATCTCAAATGCACGATTGTATTTTAATAGGAATCAATAGGGATATATTCAAGCGATCCAAAATTTGTTTCCACTTTGCAATTATCAGTCATCAAATCAAGCAAATACCAATGACTGATTGTAAATATTTTTAATTCAGCTTAAACCAATGCAATTACAGAAATTTACGCAAATCTTTTTAACAATATAATCGTGTTTTCGAATGACACATAAATGCTTTTTAAGAAACACATTTTTGTCATCATTTTTCGTTATTTTCGTTACTACTTTCATTATGTTTAAATTTAATTCCATCATAAAGACTTAATTATACTTTTTCAAATGTATTTCCAATTCACTTTAATGTTTAACAACCTACTCGGCAGCAGAATAAAGTGCACTGGATGAAACTAATCGTCTTGATTGGTCACCAATTTCAGTCGATAAATTTACCTCACAATTCTCGCAATGCTCAGTTCATTTGAAAAGAAGGTTTTTTTTTTCAACACACGAAAAATAAAATCAGCAATAAAACGTAATTGTATCTTTTAAAAGTCAATTACGAATTACGGAATCGAGTTAGTCGAATGAATGTTAATCAGAATTACCTTAGTAATCATGGTTTCTGGGCCCTGTATAGGCCCTGCATAGGCTTGCCCGTATTTAACTTCTACTTAAAGGCTCTATAAAGGTTAAAAAAGGGGTCCATTTTAGGAATGTAACTACGTATGCTAAAAAAGGCATACATTTATTAGCTTTATAAAGACCTGTGTAATTTTGCCACTAAATATTCTAGGCATACACTAATAATTTATTACTAGATTTGTTATGGCCTTGTTATGGTTTTTCTATGGCCTTTTTATGACCTTGTTATGGCCTTCTTATAACTTTTTTATAACCTTGTTATGACCTTGTCATGGCCTTGTTATGGCCTTGTCATGGCCTTATTATGGCTTTGTCATGACCTTGTCAAGGCGTCGTTATTACTTTTGTATAAACTTGCTATGACCTTGTCATGGCCTTGTTATGGCCTTGTCATAGCCTTATTATGACCTTGTTATTACTTTTTATGGACTTGTTATGACCTTGTAATGATCTCAATTAGCCTTATAAAAGCCTTTGTAATTTGGCCATCATATATTATTAAAACTGGTATGCCCTTGGAGGACCCATAAAATGATTTATTAGTAGAGTTGCTATGGGCTTGTTATGGTTTTTCTATAGCCAATTATGCCCTTTTTATGGCCTTGTTACGGTTTTCTATGTATACGATTTTCTATTTATACCCATGTTATGGCCTTTTTATTACATTTTTATGACCTTGTTATGATCTGCCATGGCCTTATTATGGCCTCGTTATTATTTTTCTATGACTTTGTAATGGTCTTGTTATGGAATTTTTTTACTTTCTTATGGCCTTATTTTCACCTTGTTATTACTTTTTATGGCCTTGTTATGACCTTCTAATGATTTCAATGAGCCTTATAAAGGCCCTTGTAATTTTGCCACTAAATATCACTAAAACTGCGTCTGTCTTTGGAAACTCCTTTAAAATAATCTGAGCCTGCCCTAATAATTTATTACTAAAGTATTTTATTTTGAATTATTTTTTTATGAACAAAAAATAAGAAGAAAATTGTGTTTATCTCTTAAAATGTGTATAAAGTTTGAAAATTGTACAACAATAATACCATAAGTCATTTTTTTTCGGTTGAATTGTGATGTTTATCTTATTCATGCTGATATCAATGCAATTGTGCTTGGCTTCTTATTATGGTTGAACGAAACTACGTTATGCACACTTAAAAGCATACCCCTTGTCTTGTTCTATGCATAAAGCGATTCTCGCACAAATATTGCGGATACTCGATGCCCCGACAAAGTTTTGCAAAACAATTGTTCCAAGTTGCACAGCTTTATGGAAACCTTCAATTATGACCTTTGTGTTTCTTGCTCGCTTATTGTACCAACGCGACGATTAATCCAAAACACCATTGTGAGTGCAATAAAATGCTTCACATTAACAACAATTATCTTGTTGAGATAAATCAATGCAACGTTAATTTGACTTTTAGAATGCTTGTTCAAAACTTCCAACATTATGTATTTTCGTATTAAAAATGACAAGGTATTAACAAAGTCATCACAAGGTTACAAAAGAGTTATAATAAGGCCATAACAAGGCCATAAGAAGATCATAACAAGGCAATAAAAAGGTCATAAGAAAGTAATAACAAGGCCATGACTAGGTACTAGAAAGACCATAGAAAAGCCATAACAAGAATATAATTAAGGCCATGACAAGGCCATGATAAGGCCATAACAAGGCCGTGACAAGGCCATGACAAGGCCATGACAAGGCCATGACAAGGTTATAAAAAAGTAATAACAAGGCCATAAAAAGGCCATAGAAAAGCCATAACAAGGACATAGCAACTCTAATAATGAATTTTAGGGCTGCCCTATCTTGTTAAGATAAATCAATGCACTGTTAATTTGACTTTTAGATTGCTTGTTCAAAACTTCCAACGTTATGTATTTTCGTATTAAAAATTGTGATGATAAAAAGTTGAAGAAATGTTGAAACAAATATTAGTTGGCCTTTTTAAATTCTGATAATGGAATTTAAAAGAAAGAATATGTACTTAGTTTTCTAGTTGAAGTTGAAATCATATTACTTAATTCGATCAGATTCTCATATCCGAGTTTTCCATCAAAAGAAGAAAAGCAAAGAAAAAGGGGCAAAAAAGTGTATCTTCAGTTATCAACAAAGCAAACTCGGGGCAAAGAAACAAGACGACTTTTTGAATGCGACGTTAGCTTCGATCTGCCGGACACCTTCGATTCAATTGCAACTGCAACTCAATGTTACTCTTCTCGACTCCATTTTATTTGTTCTTTTCAACGCAATGACAAAGTAAAAAGCCACTCGATGCACTTTTCTACCTCGTCAGGCGTTTACATAAAAAAATAAAAAAAACATACACGGCAAATAAAAGTCTAAAGAAAATTACTATACCATTTATGAATCTGAGGAATATTCGACATTAATAAAAAAATTTAATTTTCAATTTATGCTTTAATATTTTTCGTTTACATTCATTTGTTTATTTTGCGTCTTTTTATCTTGTTTTGTTTACATTACTTTATTTTTCTTTTTTTACTTTGTGAATAAATTAAATTAAACACATAACAAATTTAAAATCGAAATGAATAATGTAAACAAAAAATGTAAACAAAGGAAAGTAAATAAAGCAATGTAAATAAAGCAAAGTAAATAAAGTAAAGTAAAACAAACAAAGTGAATAAAGCAAAATAAAAAAAAACAGTTAATCAATTAAAGTAAACACATAACAATTTTAAAATCAAAATAAACAATGTAAACAAAGAAATTTAAACAAAGCAAAGTAAATAAATCAATGTAAGTAAAGCAAAGTAAATAAAGTAAAATAAACAAAACAAAGTAAATAAATCAATGTAAATAAAGCAAAGTAAATAAAGTAAAATAAACAAAACAATGTAAACAAAGAAATGTAAACAAAGCAAAGTAAATAAATTAATGTAAATAAAGCAAAGTAAATAAAGTAAAATAAACAAAACAATGTAAATAAATCAATGTAAATAAAGCAAAGTAAATAAAGTATAATAAACAAAACAAAGTCAATAACTTACAGTAAACACAAAACACATTTAAAATCAAAACAAACAATGTAAACAAAGAAATGTAAACAAATAAAAGAAAACAAAACAAAATAAATAAAGTAAATTAAAGTAAACACATAATAAAACATCATTTTTTTCCACCCAAATAGTCACAATTTTTATTTATTCGTCAAATGTTTCTTAAAAAACGTTGATCAATATTATATCTAGTATTTGAATGGTTTATTCAAGTCTCAAGTTTTGGAATAATTTATGAGATAAATCATCGCAAGCGGCAACTAATTTTGTCTGACGCTACCTTTTCGCGTCTTATCCTTGGCGCATAGATAAATGTCTCGCTGATGTAAATAAAATGTTTTTTAAATGTGACCATGAAGGATTGGTTTCAAGGCAAGTGGTAGCTGCGAGGGACGACGAGATTAAAAACACTGACGCAGATGCTTCTTTACATTAAAGAATGACCCTCCGTCGGAAATAGAGATATTTTTATAGTGATTATTAACAATGCATGCTCAACGCTAGAATGTTAAGCTCACTTTTATTTCAAGTTGAAACTTTATGCAACATTAAACATTGCCGTATTTGTTTAGAAAATTAATGTCACGCTGTTGTTTATTGTTTTTTTTTTCAATTATCTATTTTATTTTTATTTTTTATGCGACATGAAACAAAATTTTTAAATCAAACAAAGTAAAACAGTTAAATTCAATTAAGCAATGCAATGTAAACAAAGTAATATAGACAATAAGAAGTAAATAAATCGAAATAAACAAATTATACTGAACAAAACAATTGTAAACAAAGCTAAGAAAGCGAAGTAAAGTAAACAATGCAATGTAAACAAAGTAATATAAATAAAGAAATATAAATAAATCAAAGTAAACAAAAAAAGCTAAACAAAGAACAGTGAACAATACAAAAACAAATTAAAAAAAATAAGTAAACAATACAATGTAAACGAAGAAATGTAAACAAAGCAAAGTAAATAAAGTAATGTAAACAAAGCAAAGTTATTAAAGTAGAGAAAAACATAACAAAGTAAATAAAGAAGGATAAACAAAACAAAATAAAAAATTAAAATAAACACATAACAAATGTAAAATCAAAATGAATAACGTAAACAAAGAAATGTAAACAAAGCAAAGAAAATAATGCAATGTAAACAAAGCAAAGTAAATAAAGTAGAGAAAAACAAAACAAAGTAAAAAATTACAATAAACACATAACAAATCTAAAATCAAAACAAACAATGTAAACAAAGAAACGTAAACAAAGCAAAGTAAATAAAAAAGTGTAAATAAAGAAAAGTAAATAAATCATTGTAAATAAATCAATGTAAGTAAATTAGAATAAAACAAAACAAAGTGAATAAAGAAAAATAAACAAATCGAGGTAAACAAATAAAGTAAACCCACAACAAATCTAAAATCAGAATAAATAGTGTAATGTAAACAAACCAAACAACATCGAATATTATATTAAATTATACATTGTTGTCGAATTTCATATTTTTTTCTATAGTTTCAGATATTTCAACATTTAAAGACCCAATTTTTCATATTAATCGTACAAGTCTTGTTACTTTTGCCGTCGAATCAATAGTCTTCGTGACAATGAAGCATTCGTGATTTCCGTCAATAACAAAGCTGCAAATTTGCATACCAGTCAACAATTGTTACACGAATAACGAACATTTTCCGAAATTTCCCCTCTCCCCCCCCTGCATTCGTTCTCGTCAATTATTCTTCCGCATCTTCATTTTTATGTTTATTCCCCCTCCCCTTCCCCTCCTTTTTTTTGTCGCCCGAAGAATAACGACCTACTTATTCCGGCACGTAAGCACACCGGCCGTTTGAAGTCGCGAAATAAAAACAGAGCACGCGGTATAAATGAACTGTTGCACTGTATGTCGTGCATCTTGCAAATGCGTTCATATTTAGTATCACCCTATCCCGTTCGCGTTTGCGTTTTCAAATGTTATATGGCGGGCATTTATGCCGCTGCAAGACTTGACAATTTGAATGATGAAAATAAGTTTGCTTACGGTACGTTTTTGATATCCGTACAGTTAACTTTTGTTTAGGAAGTACGTTTCAATGACGTGAACTAAATGCCAAATGCTTCAGCAATTTTTGTTTTCTTCAAGTATCAACAATTATGAATGAATGAAAGATTTGAATGAATATTTTTCTTCCCTTTTTTTATGAGTACATTTCTTTTTTAATTGTAAGTAATTACCGTCAAAGATTTTTCGAAAGTTGTACAAATAGAGTGGAAATGTTTACAAATTATACAAAGACGTTTTTTTTTTTTGTCTAAAAAGTCACAGAGTGTAAATACATAATACAAAGGAATGTAAACGAAACAAATTAGAAAGCAAAATAAACAATGCAATGTCAAATAAGTGATGTCAACAAAAGTAAAGTAAACAAAACAATGTAAACAAATGAAAAAATAAAATTTGCTAAGTAAATAACGCAATGTAAACAAAGTAATGTCAACAAAAGTGAAGTAAACAAATCAAAGTAAACAAACAACGCATTGTAAACAAAGTAATGAAAACAATGAAAAATAATAATAAAGCAGAGTAAACAAAGCAATGTCAACTAAACAAAATGAAAAACAACAAACTCAAAAAAATGTACTGTAAATAAAGAAAGTAAATAAAACAAAGTAAACTAAACAAAGTAAACAAAGTATATTAAAGAAAGCAATGTATTGTAAACAAAGCTAAGAAAGCGAAGTAAAGTAAACAATGCAATGTAAACAAAGTAATAAAAAAATATAAATAAAGCAAAGTAAACAAAACAAAGTAAACAAAATAAAATTAGCAATGCAAATCAAAACAAAGTAATGTAAACAAAGACATGAAATCGAAGCAAAATAAATCAATCTTAGTAAACATAACGAATAAAAAAAATCGAAATAAACAACGCAATATAAACAAACATAATGATCTAAGTAAATAAAGCAAAGTAAACGAACCGCAAATACTTTTGCATTATCTATGCGGAAAGTCAATTTGACTGAGCAGTATTTCTAAGTATACTATTTCTTTTCCTAAGGAAGCATATAAATTAGTTACCACTGGATGTTAGCGTTGTGTCAACTGAAAGTTGAACGCCTGGGTTATAACAATATTGTCTCTACCATATCATTAACGACACGTCGTCTGTCCGGTTTGTCCGCTTCGCAATTGAAGTAATTACGGTGCTGTCATTCGATAAGACCGCATCAACGATACGCTTTATTGGCTTGGAAGTCGGAAGACGAGCGGAGTTAGGGTAAAATAACACAGCTACTCATGGCACTTGTATACCTGTGTATTCAACTCACACTATGCATTTCTCACGTCTTTGTCATGGTGTTTGTTAGTCTCGAATCTTATACATGCAATTCAGACAAAAAGTCATTTCTTATTCAAATTCAAAAACCTTCAATCAATCACTTTATATATTGTAAAAACGATCATATATTGCCCATATATTGACTATATATAGATAATTTTTGTAAAATGATAATACATTGCCAATATATGGTGCATATATACGGAAAATATGCAAAAATATTTGGTCAAAATAATATCATATATGAACCATATATGGAGCATATATAAATTATATATAAACCATATATGGAGCATATATAAATTATATATACACCATATATGGACAATATATGAACCATATATGGACCATATATAGACCACATATAGACCATATATGAACCATACATAGACCGTATATAAACCACCTTTGAACCATATCTAGACCAAGTGTGAAACATAAATTAACCATATATAAACCATCTATCGACCATATATGTACCATACATAAACCACATGGACCATATATGAACCATATATAAAACATACATATATGAATAATAATGAACCATATATGGATTATATATAGACCATATATGGACGATATATGAACCATATATGGACCATATATAGACCATATATAAACCATATATCAATCATATATAGACCGTATATAAACCACCTTTGAACCATATATGGACCAAATATGAACCATAAATTAACCATATATGGACTATATATGAACCATATATAGACCATATATGAACCAGATATAAACCATACATAAACCGTATATGAACCATATATGAACCATATATCAACCATATATGAATCATATATGAATAATATATGAACCATATATGGACCTTATATAAACCATATATAAACCATATAGGACCATATTTAGACCATATATGAACTCTATATAAACCATATATCAACTATATATCAACCATATATCAACCATTTATGAACCATATATTTACTATATATAGACCTAATATAAACAATATTTGCACCATATATTCAGCATATATTGATCATACATCAATTACTTTTGTAAAGTGCTAATACATAGCCAATATATTGTCCATATATGGAAAATATAAAAATATATATGGTTAATATAGTACCATATATTAACAGTATGATTTGCTAAAGGTAATACATTATTAATATATTGATAATATATGGACAATATATGATCGTTTTTATTAGGGAAATAAAAAGAATCGAATCTTTACGATGAAAACTACAACAGTTTAATTGCCAAAGTTTCTGAATATGATCAATAAAGCGAAATCAATGCTGCAGTCATGATTATTGGAATATTTTAGCTTGAATTGCTTGGCACAGTAATAGTCGTAACATTATCGAGATGTAATTATTGAATAATCGTGACGAGACGTAAAAAGAAATGAAATATCACTTGGTATTGAAAAGAACAAAATTTTCGCCGACATTCATCGCAATATCCGTGGAAGAAATATAAATCTAAAATGTGGCATCTTTTGTGAAAGTGCATATCTTCGTATCCAATGGTAATTGCAGGGTTCTATAATATGACGAGTCTATCAAATCGGTTATATTACTATTACGGAACAGTCCCTATTCGACCTAACTTTCAGCGTGCCAGCCTCGAACTGATACGATTACTATCTGATCACGTGGAACCCCGTTGAGTTCTATTCACGTGTCACTAGAACATCTCGTCACTCTTATTGAACTTTGAAGAAATATCATTTGCATTTGCAAAGACATAGATATAATATATATATATATGGGTATATACATTTGATACATAATATGTACAATTGCGAGAATATCTATATATTGCATGATCATCTTCGATACCGCGTGAATACAGAGCAGTTTCAGTCGAGATCTTATCTTAAACAAAATTGCGAATTCGATGTTATTTATGACTCCTTCGGAAGGTCTAATTTCTCCTATATACCTTTGCACTTTATCGACGTTCGTCTTTCCGTGATTTGAAACAAAAAATTATTTTTTTTTGTTTTCAATTAAAAGCCATTGATAACTGCAGTTGTCAGGAAATTACGGAACTGAATAACTAGATACTTTTCAAATCGGGTAAACAGAATGAAATCAACAAAATGAAGTTAATAAAGCAAAGTAAATAAAATAATGTAAACAAATCAAATGAAAAAAAAAACAAAGTAAGCAACAGAATGTAAACAAATACATGTAAACAGACAAAGCGAATAAAAAACGTAATCAAAACAAATAGAATGAAGAATGAAAACAATGCAATGTAAACAAAGAAATGTAAACTAAGAAAAGTG
>JABFPJ010003415.1:0-16183 GCA_022817425.1 Gryon sp. ZL-2020 | reverse complement strand
CTTATGTCTACTTCACTTGTAATTCGCTATTGCTCTGAATATAGCGCACTATAAACTTCACGAATAACAGACTTTGTACAATCAACACTGAATCACTATTGTTACCAATACAGGAATACTTTTTTGTGATAGTATTGGTAAGTCATACTGCAGCGACAATTTATTTTTCCCCGTGCAAATGTTAAAATTACAATATATACAGAAGTCATCATATATATATTCCATCAATTTCAAATTTTCTGTTGCATTTTTCAGATTATTGCAGACTAGAATTTTTCAAGCTAAAATTATCTGACTCTTGAACCAACCCATGCTGAAGGTTCCTAATAAATCCAAATAAATGTTGCACAATTCCTAAGTCACAACTTTTTTATAACGAAATATATTACTTCTGATAAGAATATAGATTATTGGGACAAAATTTCATATGTTGAAAGTTGAAATACTATGTGAAATGCAACAGAAAGCTCAGATACAGTATATGATATTTCACATAAAAATGATACAAAATATTTGTTAAAAAATAAACGTACACATATTGTAATTAAAGTTCTCTGAAATTCTACAAATTTCCGTATATATTTTTTACCCAAAATAATGCACTTGGAAAGTGGTGTCCTCTGTTGCAGCAGCTGCAAACCAGCTTGTGTTTTTAGTATATCATTTATCCGTGCGCGGCTCCGTCGGCGAGAGCAAAAGTAGAGTGTGTGTCAGAAAGCATTGACATCGGGGAGAGAGACACACAGGGCAGCTCCGAATTGCGATCAACGTTGAAACCGAATGTCCGTGTCGAGTTAGTTGGTTGTATCGCAAAAACAGCAATAACAAAATTTACTCCAACGTCGTCAACTGGCGACCACTTTTGAATTGATCCAAAGGAACGTGTCGATTGTCAAAGTGGTGGTGTGGCGGTTCGCCAGGTTGGATAAGGCCACAGCCCGTAGTTCCCGCAGAACAGAGACCCCGTGAGAAGCGCGCGCGCGCGCTCCTCCAAATAAGAGTGTGTGTGCGTGGGATTGTGAGTGCGTGTTTGTGTGACATCGAGAGCTATGCAAGCCATCAAGTGTGTCGTCGTCGGCGACGGGTGAGTTATTCTTTTCAAAATCCACATCATTTGGTCTCACAATTCATTTCAGTTTTATATATGCAATCCTTGTAAACTTAATTTATTTTTCCTTTCCATCACAGATATACATACGTGTATATGTGTGTATCTATATATACTTACCTATATATGTATACATATATATCTTCCATGACTGTATGTATATGTCCATATTCATGTACGTATATATGTTTATATGTATGTATTATATATGGACATGATTAGTACGTGTGATTTATTTTTTGTTGGTTAACTTGGTTAAGAAGAGATGGGCGTGGTGCGACCTTGAAAGAATTGTGTGATCTGCTGGACGGTACCATCGTCGACAGGCGACAATCATGGATGTCGATGTGCAAAAAACACGCAAAAACCGACAACTTGGCGAATTAGCGCAACTCACACGAATGTTACCGAGTAACGTTAAACGTGTACTCACTTCAGTCCAGTTCCCAATTTAATACAGTTTAATGTAGTTTAATTGAACAATGACAAAAAAACGATACATAAATATAATATTGGAAATTGGACAAAATGCTATTTGGATGCATAATAAAATATACTTTATTTTGAACAAAAAACTGAATTTCTTTTTGGTCAACATTCGATTCTTTTTAATACGCTGTAATCAAATCTTCCGAAAGCCAAAATAAAACTTTATTTCGTACTTTTTAACAATTTTTTTGTTTTGACTTACTTTGCAGTATGATACATTGTTTTGTTTTGTAAATAAGAATGAAGAGAGAAAAAAAATTATAGAATCAAAGTCATAATTTGATGCCAACAAAGAGAACAAAAATGTACGGAAAAAAGAGCGATAATTGTCGCGATTTAATTATTTAATGAATCTACACGATTGTTGAATATGTCTTTCAAAGAAGAAAACATCAAAAGAGAGATTATACGTAAAAGAGAAACATTGTAATTAACAAAACAAGAAAAGTTGACTCAGTTAAATAGACTTCTTAGAACAAAAAACATTGGAAACATGCAGTTTTGAATCTTATACGATTGCGAAAATGTATTGAATATTAAAAGCACTTTTTTGCAATCACAAGTTCAAATCTCAATAGCTTTTTTGTTTTATTATTATTATTATTATTTTCTATTTATAAATTGGATTAGGCATAATTTGCTATGATTCACTTTAAAAGTAAAAAAAAGTCTTTTCTTTAAGTTAAATGTGAAAAGAATTGATTATTATTAAAATAAGTATGTATGACCTACTCTTAA
This sequence comes from Gryon sp. ZL-2020, assembly GCA_022817425.1. NCBI lineage: Eukaryota > Metazoa > Arthropoda > Insecta > Hymenoptera > Scelionidae > Gryon > Gryon sp. ZL-2020. The sequence goes on along the minus strand of JABFPJ010003415.1, from coordinate 13,848 downwards.
TGGTATTCATTACCATATTTTCTGATAATTAATTATACCAAAATATTTCGAATACACATTTTATCAAACGTATCAAATTTAACATTTCATTAAAGAATCAAAGTTTTAATTCTTTGTGTGTTATTAGAATTAAAGCAAAATCTCTTATCGAAAATCTCTCAGTGAGTCAGAAACATGTCATACGTCATTAATAGAAAAAAGTCATATATATTTTTTTATTTAGAAAATAAATGTCTTTAAAAAATACAAAAACAATAATTTATTGAATAAAAAAATATTGAAAATTATGATAAATAATCATTTTAATTTGTTTGATTAAACATTAAATTTAAGTATTCCGTTGAATGTAGGAAAATGGGGTGAACATTTAATTGAATTTAACACATAAGTAGGTAAAAATAGGACTATTTCGACAAGACTCCTTCAACTCTTGACCGACCCTGTTTCTCTCGCTCGGTTCATTTGCTTTGTTGTGGTCGTGTCAATCCAACTAACTAATTGAATCCTACTAACCATTCCAGCAGATCTTTGCTATGCATATATATGTGTATGTATATGTATATATATACATAAGTCAGTGTTTATTATTACCGCTCTGAGATTTCGATGCGGGGGACAATTTCGGTTCCGTTTACGGATCACGTGCTTTACTTTTGGGATGCAGCTGTGCATCCCAAAACTAATACATGTAAACATATATACATACATGTACACATATACTTATATACAAAAATGGAAGAAAAATAAAAATCTGTTATTTCTTAATGTTACATTAATAAAAATAATAAATATGTATAAACAATTTAATTCTATTGCATGTAAACATATAAGTGTAAAAATAAGATGTAATTTCGAACATGTTGGAACATATCGACTTAAATTCGACTGAAATCGAAAAAAAGGCCCAAACATATTCGAAGAATTTTAAATTTAATATATAATAATATCTGAATTTTATTTTTTAAATTAAGAAAAAAGTGACAGTCTTTATTGGTCCATCCTTGATACATAAATATCATCATTATTATCAACATTATTATAAACATATAATTAACATGAATTCAACTTTGTTTGCAGAGCCGTGGGTAAAACATGTCTATTAATCAGTTACACAACCAATGCCTTCCCGGGCGAATATATACCAACGGTATTCGACAATTATTCCGCCAATGTGATGGTGGATGGAAAGCCGATAAACTTGGGCCTGTGGGACACAGCGGGGCAGGAAGATTACGACAGATTAAGACCGCTGTCGTATCCGCAGACTGATGTATTCTTAATCTGCTTCTCGCTGGTGAACCCGGCAAGTTTTGAAAATGTCCGAGCAAAATGGTACCCAGAGGTACGTCATCATTGTCCTGCAACGCCAATCATCCTCGTTGGCACTAAACTCGACTTACGCGAGGATAAAGACACCATCGAAAGACTTAAGGACAAAAAGCTTGCCCCTATCACTTATCCTCAGGTACAAACTTTTGTACAATTTATGTGATTTAGAGATTTATTAAAAAATCTTAAAATTCCTTTATTCTAAAGTCCTATATAACATAATAACATAATTTTCATCTTCAAGTTTGACAATTTTATTTGAATTGGCACAGTAACATACTTTTCATACCTGGGATCAAGAAAGAAAAAGCGCTTTACTTTCTTAATGCGGAAAAAGACCACTTTTCTGCCATTAGGCGTAAAAGTGATCTTTTTCAATCCTACGACAATAAAATACTTTTTCTACTACAATCATAGGTATGAAAAACACTGTACGCATTTCGAAACTAAACTCCTTTAACTGGTTGATGATCGCAGGAATTGTTTTACATATAATTCTGTATACACTTTGCGACGTTCGATCATCAATGGGTTAATATGTAATAAACTAAATTGTAATGTACATATTATTGAACAAAGAATATAAACTAAAAAAAGGAATTGTCTAAAATTGCAGGGATTGGCAATGGCCAAAGAAATTGGAGCGGTGAAGTATTTGGAGTGTTCCGCCTTGACACAAAAAGGACTCAAGACTGTGTTCGACGAGGCAATACGTGCCGTGCTTTGCCCCGTTTTGCAACCAAAACCGAAGCGCAAGTGTCTGCTTCTATAATATTAATTATTTATAACGCAACTGAACGAAACATTTTGCGGCGTCGTCCCCATTAATTCAACACATCTACTGGCTGTTGGACTAAAACTAATACTGTAAGAACAAAAGAAAAGACAAGAAAAATCGACAAAAAAAGACAGAGGAAAAGTTGCTCTAACTTCGACTAACTTAACAGTAAATGGCCGGTTGGGAAACGCACAAATAAAAATCCCGAAAAAATGAGAATCATTTTTTTGAAAATGGTTGAGAGACATGGTTCAAAAAGAAAGGGAAATAAGAAAATGGACTAAAAAGAGAATAAAAAGTAAGAAAATAAAGAAAAGCAAAAAAAAATAAAAAAGAAGAACAATACATGAAATATAAAACAAAACTGGAGAAGCAAAAGGGCTTCCAGTAACTTTGGTATTCCAATGGATGTACGAGCATTCATTAAAAAGAAAACTAAATGGATGAATCAACTTTAAAAAAAAGTATCATTTTTTGACGTTGATTCTCAGCAATTGATTGTTGAGAATCGTAGAAAAATGAGGAAGAAATGTAACTGTTCAAATTGGCTGAACTGCGCAAAAGAAAAGATAAGCCAAAATATAAACTGATTGTGTACATTTTATTAGAGTATAATGATGATAATTATAAAAGTATTTGAATGATTATTTGAAATTGACCGGCACAGAATGGCAATTTAATGATTCAAATCGAATGAAAAACACAACCAGCAACTACAAAACTAAAATAAATGAATAAATAAAGCTATTATACATATATAATAAATATACATCCACGATCTAAAGTAGACTGTAATTTTTAGACGATAATCAAGTGCACCTACATTCAAACGTATAAGGTGTTCGTTCTGCTCCTTTTTATCAAATTTTACCACTTTATTAATAATGAATTCATTGATTGATTATTATATATATTTGTATCTTTGTATAAGTATATATAATATACATATATATGCATTTATATAAATATATAAATATATATATAATATACATATATATTTATATCTGTGATTAATACGCACAATGCGCGAGGTAACTGCCAACCACCTCTCTGAAAAGCATTCAAACTGTCTTCACTCTTTTTATCGGGATGCTGAACGGCGCTTTTACGATGAGGAAAAAAAGTTGATTAAAAAATAATTAAAACAAAGCGAAAAAGATAGAGCGAATGAGTTCGACTGTTGTACTGTATGAAATAGAGAGTTATAACTGTTAAATTTGACGAATGAATGAGACAATCCCGTGAATGATGTGTAAAAGGTATAAAAAAAAGGAAAAAACGTTGTAATCAATAATTGTACATAATTATAATCCGGAGTTTTATCATATTCCTATTGCTATCGGCTATTACTATTGTAAAGCTATTAATCGAATCTAAAAAAATGAAACAAAAAAAAATGATGATAAGATAATGATTGTTTTACATGTTACATAAAACGTAATTGCATTTACACAAAAATAAAATACAAAAAGACATTATACACACATACATGAAACACAGAGAAAAGTGAAATATATATGAATAAATGAATTAAATGAATTAAACTAAAAGGACAGATTTAAAATATATTATACAATTGAAAGAAAAGAGATGCAACATAAGATGCGTTATACGTGGGCATATTATGTGTATAAAAAATTCTTTATACATAGCAGGATTGAATTGTTCGATAGGTTATATATATATGAACAACTACTATGTATAACCCGTGTTATCGGTGATGACGTTTCAATCTTTGAGAGTACATGAAAGATTAACGAGAGAAAGAAAAAAGAAAGAATAAATACAAATTAATAGACATTGTAACTAAATTTGCTTTATTAAATGGGTGTTTATTAAACTTGTGACTTTGTTAATAATAATCCTCGACCAACTTTTTTAATTAAAATATAGTTTAAAATATATTAATATACAGTTTATAATAACTTATGTTACAAATTAATTTGTAATTGCAATAAATAATGGCTATTTAAATGTCCAATTTCGCATTTAATTTTTTATATATTATTAAACAAAACTTTTGCTCACTGAAAAAGTAATGCAATATATTATAATTATATTATTATTATTATTATTAATCAGAGTTGGGAATAACATATTCTTTTTCCAGTTGTATTATATTTTGAAGTCATATATTTCAATTAAACGTTTCTTAAATTAATAATTTAATTTAAATTATTTTATATAACAATATCAAAATTGAAACAAAATCAGTATAATTTTTTAAACATAACATTTAAGCATTACATAAAATACCTGTTGATGCTCAACTCTGTTATTACTATTATTGTTATTATTCATTTTATTATTAATGAATAATTCTGGATCTTTCGTCATTAAAACGTTACTCTAGTTATAATAATAATATTAAGCAGCAGTATCGAAAAACGTGTTTATCGTCTCGGCCACGCTCTTTGGTGTATATTTAATATATTTGCTCGGGTTCTTGGAAAATGACGTATTATGGTATTTGTTATAAAATGTCGTGTATATTGGCACCAATGACTGCTTCAATTGTTCGCGCAATTCTTCGCGTGTGTGCGAGTCCGGCACCGAGTATGTGCGCTGATTTTTGGCTGCCTCCTCGAATTCCCGAGAGAAACCAGCAAAACGCTCCTTCAACACTTTTGCGCTGAAATCTAAAACATATGATGTTTCTATTAATTTATATCACATTTCCAAATTTATAACTTTATAAATATTACAAAATTGTAATATCTCTAATTATTTTATTTTTTTTTAATCACTTTTCGACGAAAATTTTGTATTTGTTTTAATAAAATTGATATGCCAATAAAAAGATATTTAAAAACCAATATTTTTGGAACGATTATTTAAAAATGTTCTGTTTTACTTTCGACAATTTTTTTTTGTTATTTTTTAATTAATAATTATGTTAATACCTGGTTCATCATTAGTTTCTTCCAAGTATGATTTTGTTTTTGCAAATGTAGCGGAAACATAATTATTTTTGTCCTTCAATAGAAAATCTTCATAAGTTTTTGCTGCATTTGGCTCAGCAAGTAACAATAACTCAATTAAAGAAGTTCGTCGTAACGCAGTGATGACAAAACTGTGATTATTCATTCGAAATAAAGCACGCAATGCCGGATCGGCGTACGATGTCTCGCTTTTACTTACTATTGTTAGGTTTAATTGTGCTAATACTTTTTCTGAAAAAAGGACAATATTTGTCATTTAATTTAAATTCAAGTTTATTTTTTAAGATATTTTCATTAATTTTATATTTTGCTAAAATTATATTAAAAATTGAAATATATTTCTTACTAATATAAAATCCTAATAATCCTTTATGTGTATTGTCCAGTTGTTTAGCACTCATCGAACTCGAACTATCGGAGTCATGATTACGTCGTAAAACAGCTCCAGCTGTATCTGCATATCTGACTAAATGTTCCAAAAAGAGTATCACATTGCTCGTACTTTCTGCCACGGTTCCATCTTTTGGCAGTGCTGAACCAAAATCATTTCGAACACTTTCGGCGAAATCTTCTAAAGCTTTAGCACCCTATTTTATTATAAATACAAAATATTATAAATATGAATTTTTGCATAATTATTGTAAGGAAATGAATGCATCGATAAAATTTTATCTATTTATATGAATGAATGAATGAATTATAATTATTCAATTACCGTTGCATTCAAAGTTGCAATAAACGAAGCAAATTTCGACTTCAATGCATGATCGCAAACATCAACAGTTCTCTCTAAGTCTGGCTGCAATTCCCCAAGATGTTTTAAAATCGGAAAGACCACCAAAACGGCCAAAAATTCTCGTCTGGCGATGCATCGTTTCGCTCGGGTGGCGATACTCTCGCCATCAAGAACAACTAAATCAACTGCCCCACGAACAGTCGCTTCAAGAACCTGCGGCTGCATATTTACCGGTAAAATGCGAGCAACAAGAGTTCTTTCTGCTTGCATTAATTTGTGCAATGCTGCGGTTAATTCTAAGTAATTCTTCATTTCCTGTTCGTCAGGTGCAGAATCTTCAGTGGCGTATAAGGATAACTGTGGCATCGGCATTCGGGGCATCCCCAGTCCCGGGATATTTTTCATGATTTCGGTTGCCTTCTTTTCGATTACTTTTTGTAATCTGCGGGGACGACTTGGAGCATCGCCGGAGTTTATTGAGTGGCGATGAGCGAATTTTGTGATCTGGAAAGATGGAGGAAATTGGTTTTTCTTCGAATTTTTTTTATTGAACATTTTATTTTATGATTTTCGTTTGCAAAGCTATTTTACTGAAAGAAAACCCACGTTGAGGTTCTTGTTTATTATTTTGTGTAAAATTTAAGATTTTAACTTTCTAATGTAAGTATAAATATTACGAAACTTTAATTATTATTTTAAAACAGTAAAAGCAAATATTGTTATTGTATAGATAGTATGGATTTGTTTTCTTATGTCTAGAAGTTATAGATATATAATAGTTTTAAATAAAAGTCACTGCCTTAATGTGGGTGACTTTCCTTAAATACTTTTATTAAAAATGTTTTTTTTTCTAATCTAAATCTAAATATTTTAGGTAAAATCTTATATCAGTAATAATTTGCTTTGGATTCAAATATCAACCTGCATCGGACTTCCGGCATGAGTACTTCCGCCACTGGCGCTTTTCAAATGTTCTTTAAACAACTGCAACGACTTTAATACAACCGTTGATCGCACGGTTTTATAAATATCCGCGTGTCTTCGATGTCCACGCTCCTCCAACCATCTTGCAATCTTCACCAAATCTGCCAAAATGCTCTCAGGAAGTTGTCCAAGTGATTGAGGTGCATCTTCACCACTTGTGTCTTCGTCAGATCTTATTAAATCTAACAGATCGATTGGCAAGACTGGTTTGCTTTGTCTTAGAATGTCGTTGAATTCGTCGTATAGAGATTCTAATCCATCGCTAAATAAACTTGTCACATTTTCCAATTCTACGGAGCTGGGATTGTTCTTTTGGAAGTAACGCTGCGCGTTGTATAAACGATTCATTGCTTCCAAAAAACCGTCCAAACCGCCGGGACCATTGGGACCAGCACGGACGTAGCTTTCCACTTCCTGACAAACTCCGTAGTAACCGATTGCATAATCTAATACTGTCAGGGTTTTTTCGATATCTGAAACAGAATTATTACTGTGTTATTTATAAACAAATATTATTTTTGAATAATTTGTAAATTAGGATTCTCTCCTTTTTAAAAAAGTGAGTGATATCATGAAGTTTGCAATTAAAATGACTTTAGTGATAGTATGAAGTTGACTATTAAGATTGTTAATGCATTTATCAAGTAGTTAAATGTACAAAATGTAGATTACGGTGCCTAAATTAAAGTATTATAACAACATAATATATTATTTATAACAAATTATTACTTTAATCAGTGTTTTGATATATACATGTTATGAATAAAACAAACAGAAATACGGCATTTAGCTGCATTTTTTAATAATATTCGATAATATTGTAATTTTGTTAATGTATTTAAATAAATATGTTATTTTGCATTTGTAATTGCAATATTGTGATAAATTATTTTGTATTTTTTAAGTAACAAAAATTAGTTTTCCTTTTATCAAATAACATCATAACATTTTTATAATAATAAATATATTATAATAATAATATTTCATATTGATTACTGTGTTGTTGAGACTGAAGACTTCCAGTTTCGTTATAAACCGGAACAATTGTGCGTCGAAGCATTGCTAGACGTTCCTCCAAAGACGACAATATTGAAAGCATATTGTTGGTCAACTTTTTGCTCTGTTCCTGGGTCTCTTGTAAGGAATCTAACGATGCAATTTCGGACTCAAGTTTGCACTCAATTTCGAAGCGATGCTCCGAAGTGACCACTTGATTTAAACGCATGATTACACAGTATCACAGAAAAAAAACTGAACAAATAATTTTTTTCTAATATGAATAATAAATGACGATATTTTAAGACACAGTTGACTCTTGTCAAACTTCAACTATTGTACAATAATTGACATGCGAAATAACTTATTTTTAGTAACGATCTTAACAATGTATATACATATATACATGTATACAAATAATGATAATAATACTGATTTTATTTTTAAAAATAAATACTCTTTTTTTCTTATCTTATTATATTCTTTGTTGACACTTTATCTGTATGTATACCTACTTTATAGGTTAGAATTGACAGTTATATATACCAAAGTAAAAGAGGAAACAGAAATAGTCTATTCAGTTGTTAAACAAAGATAGAAGGTCCGTTTCAAGAATGCTTTGTGAGTCAGCCTTTAAGCTAATGACAATCACATTTCGACTTTCGAGAAGAATGAGTTTTTCTCACTTTTTCGGTGTATTTAACTCGAGGTTACAGAAACGAGATTAACAGTAAAAATTGGACTTTGTTTTTTTTATATAGAAAAACAGTCAAATCACAAATGGAAGAATGACGAGAAGTAGTATTTGATTTTTGAAATTCTATGTTCTTGGAATATTGGAATTATTATTGTATTTAAATTAGAAGGAATATATATGTATTTGTAGATAAGTACAGGAGTACTTAAGTTGACTGTAAATTGAGGTTCGGATTTTCAAAACACCGGTAAGTCGTGGATTTGGACTTTTATTTTATACATTTTGGGGTTAATTTATTCCATAATTGAATTTATGAATTCTAAACATTTAAATTATAATTTTAAATAAAACACTTTCAGGTTTTTATGATGATGATAATTAAATAATAATGATAATAATAACAATAATGTATATGTGTATATATATACAATTAAATATTTTTATATATATATACATTTTGTTTACATTTTTATTTTTATAAAGTATATATATAATATATATATATGTATTATATTATATATAATATAATATATATATGCTTTATAAAAATATAAATATTTTTATAAAGCATTTTTTTGTAAGGTTAAAATGAAAATTTAACTCATTAAACTCATGAAGACTTTGAATTGTACTTTGATATTTAAAAATGATTTAAAAAATTATTAAATTATTTTTATGTGTTTTAGGTAAAAAAAAGTATTAATCCACGAGAAATTTAGTGAAATAATCAAAATGATGATGAAAATATTAGTCGTTTTATTATTTATGTTTGTTAATACAATTTATAGTCACGATAACGATGTTTATACCATTCAATACACCGAACAAAATTTCAATGAGGAAGTGCCAAAGAAAAATCATTTTATTATGTTCTACGCTCCATGGTACATATATGGATATATATAATACTTTTACAAAATTATAAAAAAATTATTCAAAATATTTTCAATTCTTTCTTAACTTGTTTTAAGCTTTTAAATAAATAGATTTTTGAAATGTGTTTATTATTATACAATTTTAGGTGTTTTTATTGTCAAAAACTGAACCCAATATGGGAACAACTTGCCGAAATGTTAAATGACGAAGATGGTAGAGTTCGAATAGCCAAAGTTGACTGTACGACTGATAATTCCATTTGCTCGGAACAACTGGTTACTGGATATCCTACGTTAGTTTCAAACAAAACGGTTAAAAAGCTGTATTTTACTTTTTGATTTATAATTTTTAATTTAATTTAATTTGTATAGGCTTAAATTCTTCAAAATCGGAGAAAAGGAAGGAATCAAGTTTCGAGGAACACGAGATATTCCCTCATTAAGTTCGTTCATAAACGAACAATTAAGTTCAACTGATGATGTAAGAGAAGAATATATTTTTCTTTTTATTTATATTAAAACTGCTCAAATAATAAAAGAAAAATGAAAATAATTATCTGAATGATTATTTTTAGGCAGAAGCACCGACAGAAGTATCGAATGGACCGAAAGAATTGTCCGACCAAAATTTCCATGATACTGTGAAAGAAGGCTATCATTTTGTGAAATTCTATGTTCCTTGGTGTGGACATTGCCAAAAGTTGGCACCAACTTGGGACGATCTCGCTAAAAATTATCAGTCAGATGAAAATGTGATTATTTCAAAAATCGACTGCACAGTTTATCGTCATATTTGCAGTGATTTTGAAATTAAAGGATACCCCACACTTTTGTGGATTGAAAGTGGCAAAAAGGTGAAATTAATTTTATTAATAATTTATTGCTTATTTCATATAAAAAAAGTAATTGATTGGAAATGATTAACATTTTGCAAACTATTAATTTTTAATTAACATAGAATGTTGCAATTGTCATTTGTTGTATATATATTTCATAATTTTTAATTATTCATGTGTTAATCTAATCATTAATAAAAAAAACTATTTCATTTGAATTAAAGTCAACAATAAAATCAATATATATATATTTATGCTGTGTTTTATTCCAGATTGATAAGTATTCTGGCGATAGAAATTTGGAAGACTTGAAAAAATACGTAGTAGAAATGATAGGAAAAAACGTAGAAAAAAGTTCAGATGAAAAGGAAAATTCTAACGAAGTAATTGAGTCAGTACAAACATTGACAACTGAGACGTTTGACGAAGGTGTTGCAAAAGGTGTTTCATTTGTGAAATTTTTTGCGCCTTGGTGCGGACATTGCAAACGATTGGCGCCAACTTGGGCGGAGCTTGGCAAAAAGTTTGCAGATAAAGAAGAAGTCAACATCATCAAAGTTGACTGTACAAATGAAGCGAGTCGCAAACTTTGCAACGACCAAGAAGTTGAGGGTTTTCCGACTTTGTTGCTTTATGATAACGGAAAAAAAGTATCGGAATACAATGGGTCGCGTTTACTTGACGATCTTTATGAGTTTATTATCGATCATATTAATAAGAAACATGATGAGTTGTAAGAATTAATGAGAGAGATTTGATTGTAATTATTTGTTACCGACGAAAACTGTAAATACATAAGTATGTCTTTTGAGTTTTTGAATGTCTTCTTGATTAAATAGCATGTTTGTATGCAGACTGCGTATTTAAACTTAAATAAAAAAGATTGTAACTGAAAAATAAATCGATTCATTTTTTATTGAATTTATTATTGTGGATTGATTGATATATATATATGATATATGATAGTGAAAACTACGAAGGGTATATTTCTGTTTGTGTTTACAATGTGAAGAGTCCATCATTTCCATCTTTGTTTAAACCACGTTATTTAAATTAAAAAAGAATAACGATAGTGGACGTTCTTGAAGTTACAAAGGATAGAAATTATAGACTCTTCATAGGATTTACTGTATATATATATGTAGTTTTTAGATATTTACGTTAATTTTGATTATAATCGAACGATATTCTGTTATAATTAATTATAATTCTTTTAATAGCTTTTTAAGAATTTTTTATTTTAACTTAATATGTTACAAAACCTAATATTACTTATAAAACAATGATTTTAATTTTATTCGATAAGTTTTTTCGCTTTGAAGTACGTTTTCAAATAAATTGCTTGCCATACTGAGAGTCCTACTACACAGCAAAGGGATATAATACTGAAATAGAAAACCCGATTGCTGGTTGCCTCTGAAATAAAAATTACTTTGATCATTAAATATATTCTTTTCAGAACATTATTTCATTTTTCTTTTCATTTTGATTTTAAATCAAATTTCATTTAAAAGATCTTAAAATCAAAATAAAATTTTACCATTTGTGTCACGCATTGCTTCTTCATTTTTACGCATCTGCGCGAAACCTTTGACGATTTCAACCGATAAATCCTCAAGTTTCTTCAATTCAACTTCCAGAGGTATTAACTTCGCAGCTTCCGCTACCTAAAAATATTAAATTCAAACAATACATTAATTTAATAGTAAATTTGAAATAATCATTATTAGTTGTCATTATTTTTTGTATTTTTAAGTTACTTACGCCTCCATAACTTTTAGCTTCTACTCCACTTTTGATTGAAAATCGAACTCTTTGACTTACTCCTCTTTGGTCTATAAAATTAAAATACATTATATATTAAATAATAAAAAGTATTATTAAAAATTTGTTATATTTTATTTAAAAAATTTGAGAGTGGATGAGAGTGAAATTTGAGTTAACAGAAGAGTGGAAAAAACTAAACAAATCTCGTTTCACACTTAAAAAATTACTCTATACGTTCAATTCCCGAAACAAATCATAATAATTTTCTTATCCGCTCATGTTCACTCTCTTATCCACTATCTCAATATCTTGTATTAATTTAAAATTAGATTATTTAAAAATCATTTAAATATTATTACTCACTCTAAACATAACCTAAACTATTACTATATAAACACATAACTTACTTGGTGGGACATAAGACGAAAAACACGTTTCATAAGTATCGTATGTTTCCGTGGAAAAAATAAATCTTGCAACTTTGTCTGGTTGAATATCTTCCTTTTGCGCTAATATCTGACCTTTTGAGTCTCTAACCTAAAAGATACATTAAGTAAAAACAATTAATATCATATTATGATAAAAAAATACATTCATGAAACTAAACTTCTAATTTAAAAAAACTGGATAATTACCACATAATCAACTCGTTGACCCGGAGCATGTGAAATTTCACACTCGCCTTTGACAGCAACATTGCCAGGAATTTTTTCTTTCAAACATTTGACTGTGTTGGGTTGTAATTCAAACATTATTGAATTAACTTGCGTGATAAATAACAATATACCAAATATCGCAAACGAATGCTGAAATCTCATTTTTTTTTGGTGTGTTTAAAATTGTGTTATGGTGAGATAATACTTAAATACGTGTAATTAATTGTAACAGTTGCATGCAAAATAATCCGGCAATACGTTTGACAGCATTGGGAATTGGGATGAGTTGGCAACGAAAATGAAATAACATTAATGTTGGATTGTAGTTCACTTCGGCGTTCGGCGAAATGACTAAATGACAACACTGTATAGAAAGTCAAAATGAGATATATAAGCTTACTTACCGACAATATTAGTTGCAGAATGAAGACATAGATGGGGGTGTAAGTATGATGATTCTATTAAGGTGATTCTTCAGCCGAATTCGCTGCTTCTCTCTTTCGCTAATGTCAAAATCATTAGTTATATCCTTGTTGCATGTACATAGTTGAAGAATCACCTTAAGGTGATTCTTCAGCTATATAAGAGCAAAAAGAATAGAGCTAATGATGACTTCATTAGCAGGAAAGAGAAGCAGCGAATTCGACTGAAGAATCATCTTAAGGTGATTCTTCAGAGGAATTCGCTGCTTCTCTCTTTCGCTAATGTCGAAATCATTAATTATATCCTTGTTGCTCTTACATAGTTGAAGAATCACCTTAAGGTGATTCTTCAGTCGAATTCACTGCTTCTCTTTTCAGCTAATGGAGACACCATTAGCTCTATCTTTTTTGCGCTTACATAGCTGAAGAATCACCTTAAAGCGATGTCAAAGCTATGATTACCGACATTACAGATTTCTTAAATTAAAATTTAATAAACAATTGGAATTAAATTTGAACACCAGAGCGACATTTTCGCACTTTTTTTGCACATTTTGATTAATATAAAATGTTATTTAGTATATTATTTAGAAATATTAATGATTTTTCGTTTGCGAAGTGAGAAAAAAAGGAAAAATCATCTTATTTAAAATTTATATGTCAAAAAAACGGGGACGTACGGGATGCCCGAATGATGATTGCGCGATAGATGACAAGTCGTACAAAAATTATAATGCAAAGTGCTATACCGACAAATATGCGATGTAAAATGTAGTCAGTTTAAACGTCGATAAGGCAGTTTTATATTTAACGAATGAAATAAAATAAAA
>JABFPJ010003414.1:0-16183 GCA_022817425.1 Gryon sp. ZL-2020 | reverse complement strand
TTTAATTATAAAAGTATGCTTTTTTACATTATATTACTTGAATAAATAAAAAACCGGCTGGGGCGACCTAGTCGCCCCGCTTCGTCACTTTTGTTATGGATCTGAGCTTGGGCATCGGAAGGTTAAAGCAACAGTAACAAAACTAACACTGAATTATTATATTCCATTGTTTGATCCATTTGTTTGATTTAAAATAATATTCGTTGAATAACGACAATACCTCGTATCAATTACAAAATTGCACCTACATTAATTAATGAAGTTAAACATAGTATTTATTATAAAATGGATAAATATATAAGGAATAATTAATTGTTATCATAATCATGTTGAAGCTATAAAATCTCTATCTTGAGGGAATAATCATTAATTATTTATAAACGGATATAACTTTTCTCAATGAGCAGAATTCATTCGAATAATGTTGAATAGATTATCAAGAGAAGTGTCTCTGGCCAAGTACAAAAAAACGATCGTTTTTTTTACAGTTAACACGTCTTTCTAAAGCTAGTATTTGAACTTTTAAAATGTCATAAAGCACAGTCTTTTCCACAATTGATCTGTAAATATTAAGCAAAACTTTATTACATAAATTATTTTCTTATTATTTTCTTCGAACATTGAGAAATTTACATTAATAAGAAATATAAAAGCTTGTTGAAATCTGTGTAATTAAAAATATTAACATTTTTATGAAGAACCGACATGGATCATAAACATTTTACTTAAATTTGTTTCAATAATCTCAAACGCAAGGAGGAAAGTCAATGTCAAAAAGAAGTAAATCAATTGTCCAAACTTGTTGGTTGAATAGTGTTGAGAATAACGAGAGAACGGACGGCATAGGATAATCGCAATTCAACGGTCGGCAAGATGCGTTACGGTTTATTGTTACATTCAATTATTCGTTACATAAACCTGACATTGTTTGCCGAACGAGCAAAATAATCCGCGCATAATGTAAGCGCGATACGCGTTTTATTCCACGGCGTTGCATTTCTTTCAAGAAAATTACAGTTTGGCATAATCCTTACGACACTTAGTTAAAAAGTACTCTTTGTTAAAACCTTTTAATTAGCACGATGAAGATGTCAACTTTTCTAATTGCGAAGAGAAAGCTTTCCCCTCCTCCTTCTTGCCTCTCTTTCTTCTTGCTTTCTGCAGGTCACCGTTAGCATTTTCTTTTCTCATTTTTTTTTCTAGTAATACTCTGATTGAGATAAATATTTAATTTAGACTTTTAATTAAGTCAGAAACATTATATGGCGTCATGATGATTATCTAATTATAATTAAAACTATTAAGTCAACGATCTGTTGTTACGATAGTTTTCGTGACAACATTCTACGCGTCGCAAATCACGCCTCGATTGACTTCAGGCTAAGTCCTCGTCTTGATTACCGATATTACTAATTTCTGAAATTATAATTTAATTAATAATAATAATAATTAACTTTAAAAAGAGATTTTGTCACTTTTTTTACTGTAATCAATACAGATTCTTATATTTAATCATTTATTTCTGTTTTATAATGATTCCTAATTTTTGAAGCGGAGATAAAAATAAAAATCATTATAATTTGAAAATAACTCACGAAAAACATTGGTTGTAGCTTAAAAGTTTCTTGAACACATAATTTCAGAATTTTTTGATTATGATTTATAATTATTTGTTAAGTAATATTATTTTTATAACAATAGACACTAAGACCGTGACAGCAGAACTTATACATCACCTTCAGTAACTCTAATTAATGAAACCAAATGTATTCATTATACAATACAAGCTTATAAATATTAAATTAATCCCGGAATTGGCGAAATAGCGTTTCATGTATTTCATCTATGAGATATTCTACAAATATGCTAATAGCAATAATATAACAAAAATTGATATATTTCCATTTATTTATTTTATATTTCTATAATTCTAGGAAAATTATTATCAAATATATATAAATATTTCTAGTACTGCACGCAAAAAAATGCCATTGTCTGATTTTTTAAGTGATAGTATTAGTGAATAATAAACAATAAAATGTTTGACAAGTATATGATTCATAAATGGTTTGTGAGCGCATCCGGTCATTTTCGCACTTTACTCAGAGAGAAAGCCGAGAGCTTCAATCATTACTTTCCGCGCGTTAATCAGTAATAGGTGTAAAGTATTGAATCGTAATCTTGTCAAATAATTTATTGGCTATTATTCAGTAATTCGATAGAAAGAAGTCAATGGCATTTTTATTAAATGCTTTTTTAAATGCTTTTATTTAGCTTGCTCAGTGTCATAACATGTTGGAAATGTTATATCTCTGGACCTTTTAATCCAAATGACTTGAAATTGTGTACACATGCCCCGAACTTCAGTGACATTACATTGTGATAAATGTTTAGTGTCAACGTTTCTTATTTGCGTCCTTCTAATGATAAACGTCAATTTTGCAAAAAATCAAGCTTCTTCGAACGTGTTGAAATTACAAAGGAAGAATAAGACTAAAATGAAGACAAAAAATAAAAAGAAGAGTAAGAAGAAGTGGATGAAGAAGATGAAGAAAAAAAAGAAAGACGAAGGAGAAAAAGAAAATAAAGAAGACGACAAAATTATTGTAATTATGAAATTGGCGCCACGGTTTTATTTAACTGAAAAATGTGAAATTTTCAAGTTATTTGTAAATTTATGTTATACATTTTAACGAATTATAAGTTGTTTTTAATAGTTTACTTTGTTGTTAAATAATTGTTTTTGCCTTATACTAGTAGCTGCAAGCGATGTACTAGCAAGAATTCTAATTTGTAATTTATTATTTTGATTTTTATTTTATTTTATACTCACTTTAGTAAAATCATCGGAATACAATAGAAGAACAAGGAAATATAAGGATATATACAAGGATATATTTTCAATTAAATTGTTCTCAGTATATATTTGGATACGGTATAATAATTCAACACACATATTTAAAATATTAATGTGTTTGTGTTCTTATTAAAGCGAGTGAATATTTATAAAAATAACACCAAGAAATGATTTTTCAACCTGTTATTGTTTTACATATATATATTTATATATATATCCTCATTCTTATTCCTTACTAATATATAAAATGTAAAATGTGTTAGTACGTTTCTCTGCCAATCATCTCAAATCTACGAAATTGATTTCAACTAAAATTGACACAACAATTGTTCTCCCAAAATCAAATGTATAATACCAAAAATCTAAAGCCTATATGACACTTCCAAGGACTACCGCTATATTCCCTCAAAATTTGAATGATAATGGTCCGATATAGATTTTAGGTAATCGACATACAAACAAACATATTTTCATTATCGTGTATTAGTAATTATATTAATTAATAATAAATCGTATTAATTATATTAATTATATTTCACTTTTACATCATAAACTGAAAGCTGTCTAATTCAACTCGTGATGTCAATAATGCTAACGAATGGCAATGAGTTGCGTTCTATCTGTGTTAGGTTTATTTTGTTTTGTCACAACTGCTCAATATATTTGTTTCATTCAAATATCAATTAAAAGTCTGCAAGAAAAAAATTTGCTTTTAATAAAAATGTTATTATAATTTCAACATCTTTATAATAGCTTATATAATACTAATTCTTTTAACCCCTACACTAATTTAATACAAATTTAATATTACTATCCTTACTAATATATAAACATTAAAATATGTTTTCATTATTATGTATTATAAAAAATATACTTAACTACATAAAACAATCAATTTCTTTATGACAAAAAAAAACTAAATCGACAAAAATGTTCTTTAACTATGTGTTTTAAATGTATATTCTCACGACAATCAAACAGAAATACTTTTAGTTCTGGGAATGACTCAGTTTAATACTGATCGCTTAATTCAGTTCGAACGAAAATTTCAAAGTGATTTCAATCTCTGTATCGATATTACGCGAAACATCATCTCATTCAAGCGAATTCTCATCTTGATCTTCCTTTGTTCAATAAAAAAAGAAAGGTTTGTACATGTCAAGGACATAATCTTTGACTTCGATGATAACGAATTCACTTCAATAGGAATACGCGTACCACGTTCGATCTATGTTCATTCATTATCCAGGAGAATGAAAAAAATTAATTTTTATTCTTTGCTCACAATGGACGTTATTTGCATTGACATAATGAACTCACTGGTAGTTCGTTTAGCTTTGCATCGAAAGTTATCGATTGCTTTGTAGTAATACAATTATGCTATTTATTAAAAGTGGATGGTTTCTTTTTTTTGATCCATTCAGATGAAATCCGAAAAGTCGAATTATCATAAATAAATGTTACATTGCATCTGACAGCGAGCGCGAAACTTTCATTCTTATTAATGGTCGTCCAATTTAAACTTACAAAAGAGTTTAGGTTGACATTTTGTTGCAAATGTCTGAAACAATTTATTTCGTTCTGACAGTGTTTTAAGTTAACGTAGCATTGAACAATACGAAATGATTTGTTTCAAGCGATCAATAGTTCAGTACGAATAGTGTAGGGTTTTGTTTAAAATTTCATACTTTTTCAGATTTCTTCGACTGAAAATTATTTTGATTTTTCTCATTGAATATGCGATCTTATTGATTTATTTGATGTCGTTTTTTTTCTGAAATTTTAGTAAAAATATTTTTCTTAAATGCATTTGTATTAATTCAACATTTACGAACATACTATATTGTTTTTGCGGAATACAATTTGATTTAATTTAATTAATGCGACGTTGTCTAAGGTGACAGATATGGAATTAATTTTCGGAAATCCGAGAATCACGATTTATCGTTAAGTTGTTTGTTCGATATAACAAAGGTACTTCAGAACTGCTTCAATATTGCACAAACGTTCTAGCATATTTGGAGAATTATTGATCAAACAAATTTACTCGCACATTGCGTTTAAGCATTATGTATACGCAATGCCAGCTTCAAATCGTAGGATTACATTTGTCATTGGGACATGGATATATTTCTTTCCTGCTATGAAAATCATGTCGACTACATTTATATTTCAGCATTCCTTTTAAAAAAACTCGTAAATTAAACTTAAATTTTTTTTAATGTTTAAATAAAAATTTTTCGAATTTAAAGTAATACATTTTAAACACGAGTTTGTTTGTCTTTTATCTGCAAACGCGTTATGCATTTTCATAACTCTGTGTATGAAAATGAATAATTGTGTTTAGAATATATTAAATTTCGTGTAACAGTAAATTAATTAAAATTAATGTAAACACATATGAATTGGATTTTATAAAATATGTATAAAACTATGCTGGTTTTCATAATATAATACAATTGTACACAAAAATAAATTGATAAAACATTTCATACTAAAAATATATGTATCTTCAATTAAAACTTATTTATTGTTGTTGATTTGTTATATGTTGTAAGCAGTCTTTTAATATTAGATTATATTAAAAACTGTATATGCTTAAACACATCATTTTTAATGTTATTAATTATTTATTTACAAAGTTTATTAATTACTTATTTATTTCATAAAATTTAATAAATTGTTCAAATCTTGGTCACTTAACAATTTATTTTAAATTGGTTTTGATTTTAAATTCGATTTTTATTTTGTTTTATTTAATATTCCTATAATTTCATTCTTAAAACAAATTTTCATTTAAATTCAAAACATTTTTTAATTGAAAATTGTTTTATGAAAACCAAAATCTCTTCTAACTATTTAAAACGAAAATTTGCTTAATCTATGAGAATTTCTCTTACACCAAACGTACATTTTTAAGATTATTACTATCATAAATAGTATTTTTTAACAATGCATTTTAGTTATATTTATCTGATGAAATAAATGGTTTTCGAATACAGATTCAACTCTTTGACGAATTTTCACGTTATCACTAAAGAGGCTCTCTATAAAAATCATATTATTGACGTCAATCAAGCTTTGAAAAAATGTCAAAACACGATCTAAATAAATTCTGTCCGGATATCGATCGGGACACGACAAGTGAATTGTTAACTATTTTTGTCGGTTGTTCATGACAATTTGAAACGTGTTAGTGTACGCCCTTAGGTGCACGCAATACCTAAAGCGGGTTTCCTCAAACAACCTAAACGCCATCGAGGGAATTTGTCTTCTGGTGGTAAGTGGCCTAAGGCGACGTCGCGTAAGAAGTCTATTTGATTAGCAATGTATTCGCGTGCACGCGATACATGCATACATCAGTAACGCTGTGCATATGTTCAATTTTCCTAGCCGCAAGTTACGCCGTCAATGTATGTTCTAGTAATATGTATGTTCAAAATTATATTATTTTTCGTTATTATTAAATAATTTTGTCATATTAAAATGTATTAATGACAAAAGTACGTAATTTGTACGTTTCACATTCATTTTATGAATGTAATTTATGTTTTATATAAATTTATACCGCATCTCTGCACTGAACGAAATTTAAATGAAATAATTACAGTTTAAATAGTATGAGAACCGAAGAGTGCTTTTAAACATCAGAACATGAGAAAAAAATGGTTTTGATATGTGAACCTGATAAAGCCCCAATTACCATGGCGAAAAGTTAAGTATCCTCGGTCCGGCAAGTTTAACCATATTCCACTGAATAACTGTCCTTTTAAGGCCATTACATGCCATAAATAAATAATCCAATGTTTGAATACTATTAACTAAGTTTGATTAAGCAATGACGCATATATTGTGCAAATATTGTTTCATTACACAATATTGCACGTAATTGGATTACACAATTTTGGTATTAATTATTTTTCATAAAAGAAACAATTTTGCATGAGAAGGTGTTATTTTAAATTTTAACATTAATATAAATAGTAACCCTCTGATATCAATTTTACATTTATAACAATGTAAAATTATTAAGCTTATTCTTAAATTAATATTATTTTTTTTTATTTTACGGTTATAACAATTTAATAAAGTAATTTATAAAAATTATAAAATAATTTACAATTTTACATTTATAACAATGTAAAATTATTAACTTTATTCTTAAATTAATAATAATAATAATTAATAATTTTTCAATTTTTTTTCAATTCTACAATTCTAAAAAATGTAGCTTTGAGGATGCAAGAATACACTGAAAGCAATTATATAGTAATTTTTGGAATATCATCAATAATTACGGGATATAGGTATGGAACCTATACTATAGATTTATCATAAATTTTGAAGATATGATTTGTATTAACATTACCTATATCCCTTGATTATTATATCATATTGCACAAATCAATGTAATTAAATCATGTAATTGCTTCGAGTGAGATTTTAAAAGTAAAAACAGAAATTGTGAAATTGCAACCACGATTTCCCTATATGGAAATTTATCATCTTTGTTAAATAAAATTAAAATAACAAATGTTTTATATAAAGTTAAACGTATTTTCATTTATATATACTTTAACATTACATCTGATTCTCTTATTTCTACGTATAATCACATAAAATAATTTGTATTTAGTTCGCCGAGCAATTACGAACTTTTGATTTGTTAAATGTTGTTAAACGAATTGTGGTTTAATATTTTTCATAAAATAATTTAATAGAAGCCTTCTTATATTTCGTTTCATAACAACGTTTCGTGGAAATAATTTAATAGTATTTACAAACAAGAGTATTTTTATAAAACATGCTCGTGTTTTATCGATCATTCCAACATAATTTTTTATTGCTTCTTTAACTACATCTCTTAATTTTCTCAAGTTATTATTATTATTACAAAGCATTATAATACTATAAAATAAATCGCATACATAATCATGTAATTTTGTAATTAAATATTTTCGCAAAAATTACTTAGAATAACTGTTTATGATTTTGCTTTTAATATAAAACACTCGAGGAATGAACAATAAATAACACCGGTGCAAAAGAGTTGGAAAGTGATACGTCTTTTTCACGCGAGCCGTGTGTTTTGGAGTAAAAGCGCGGGCGTATGGAGGAGAGGGAAGAGTAATGTATTCCGAGGGAAAAGCGTATAGGAGACGCCAGTGGTGAAGAATGTGCGAATTAAACGCTGATTTTGCTACTGCGACAAAGAAAACAGAATCGAGTTGACGAATTTGTTTATTTCAAAGATGAAATGCTGTGGATAATAGAACAGCATGGTTTCAATTCAATCGAACTCGATTGGACATTTGTTTTAACGCTACGAAAGATTCGTGAAGCATAGAGTACAAAATGAATTCTATTGATTTTAACTATTTTTCGTTTGATAAATAAATGCGAGCATAAAATAATCAATTAATCAATTCGGACAAAATAATGCATATAACATATGAATACATTTATTAAATATTAAATTACTTATTCAAAAATGCATGAGCAGTATCTTTGCGCAATTAGTATAATTAGTTTACGTTTAATATAAGTAAATCAATTAAAGTATTTCTCACGAAATTGACAAAAACTAATTAAAACTAACAGAGTAGGCAAATTTAACAAAATTAATAAAAAATTTTCGAAAATGAGGTCATCGAGATTAGTTTTGCTAATAGCTTTATTATAATTTGTAAGCAGAAATTCCTATACTGTTATATTAAATTAAGAATGGCTTATATGCAATTATTGTACATGTTTATTTGTACAAATATTATTCTGCCGTTTTAATAACTTTTACATGACATGCAATTTCATTCACGTCTGTTCTGATTAATTTTCTATTTGTGAACAATTCCATTAATTTCTTTTGTAACAAATACGAATCGAGCGAAATTGATAAATAATAATGATTAAATTAGTTTTTGATAAAAATGATTTATGCAAGTAAATGCAAATTTGCTATGAATATCCGTAATGTAATTTCATGTTGCAAGACTTACGATCAGTTCCGTAATTAGTTACTGGAAATGACTTTTGATATTATAGTCAATGGGTTGGGGGATTACTTTACGATGAATATTAATAATTAGGATAAAAGATAAAGAAGAGTATAGCCTTGCGAGAATCAATTTCTTCAACATTTTGAAAAAGTTATATTTAAGTTTCTGTAAGTTAAATAAACGTGTAAGTTTCGCTAAAGTAACAATGCAGTTTCTGTATTTTTTTATAAACCTGTATTTGAGTTTTCGTTTCTTTGGTAAGGAAATATAAATTTTTGATGGAAGAAATATTAATAATACATTAAATATATATTTAATTATAATTATATAAATCTTGATTATATGTATGGACAATTTTTTATATATTTATGTATACTTAATGAACAATTATGAAAACATGTTGTACATGCATGTCAGCAATATTAATATTGATTATTTAATTTACGAGAATTACATGTAGTGTACTAATTTGACCTTCGTTTATAACGTGATCATCTCTATTCAGTTTCATGACAATAATTGGATATTTGCCCGCATATGTGTGCTGGGATCTTGTTTCAACATAACACCAGAAATAATCTGCAAAAGTTAGTCCAAACATAACTAAGCTTGTTAATTATTCTCGAGTAAATTAATAGAAACAATTATAATTATTACTAAAGTCAAACCTTAGTAATAGTAAGTGCATATAAACATATAGTGATGATGGATTGTGTATATTTTAGTTCTGTAATATTAACAAATTAGCAAGATATATTTTACATTAAATTGACATTAAAAATGTCAAAGTATTACTAAAGTAAATTCGTGTAATAACTCCATTTTATGTCTCTCTTACTCACTGTTTTTATAAGCATTTTTCGTCTTTTATGTATTGCAAGTGATTAGTTTGATAATAATTAAACTTAACATGTGAATTGGAATTTAGCTTTATTTTGAAAGGTCAAAACATGAAATGATATTAGAAAGCTTTGCTTGATAACAATACCAATTTTACACCACAAAATGTGCATAAAGAGACACGTTAGTGTCTCTGACTACATATAAAAAAAACGTGTTCTTTGTGTCTCTGCGACTACTATGTCTCTTATCAGAAACGAATAAGTACGGGTTTTTGAAATTAAAAAATTAGTAGCATATAAGTACGATAATGATATTTTTCATGTATTTTTTTATTTACTCGGTGGAAAAAGCTAACGAGGTAAAGAAAAATATCGTACTTGCTTCGTGGAAAAAGTAGAGAAGTTCTCACTCAGTGAAGTAATATACTATTTATGATAATGTATTACATATTTATGGTTCGTACGCAATGACATTGAAAACACGCACATATACATAGTATGGATTTTCAATTACAATTTAAATAGTTATACGAATTCAGTAGTCATAATAAAATCAACTATTTACGATAGTTTAATTGATTTTCATTGATAAACGTTTTACACAATCATATAATTATTCCAACAGTTCTAAAAATGTCAAAAAACTGTAATAAATGTTTAGTTGTATAATATTTGTGTTATAAACTGATATAAAACCGAAAACTCGAATAAACTGAAAAATCAAAGACAAGTATTAAAAATGTTTCAACATTATTTCCAAGAAAATTTCCAAGTTTAAAGTTTTTTTCATCATAATTATCAACATCAGAATCAGATGTTTGTTGACTTATTTTTTGAATTGGAAATTTCTTATTTTATGATATAGTAACACTTATTTGATAGACTACAGAAAAATTAAGTATCAAAAATGTTCATTTAAATATATTCACTTAATTAAATGAAGTATACACTTGGTTTAAGTGAAATATACTTCATTCGAAAATATTTTATGGTTTTTATTTTATTTTTTCTTTATTTTTTATTTTATTTTTATTTTATTTTTTTTTCATTCTACAATATCAAAAAATATAAAAGTATAAAATGTAAATAAAAAATATTGATTTCAAAATGCGTGCGATATAGCATTACAATAGCATGAATGTAGCTACGCCACATAACCATGAGGTTTTAATCTAAATTTGCATGAATTCATCGGATTCTAGCATAAAATCTTTAGCAAAAACTTGCCACGCAATGTAAGCGTGAGATTCATGCGATTTTAGCATAAAAATCGAGTATCTATAACATAGAAATCTAACCAAAACAAGTGATTGATAAGTGCCACGCCATAATTGTTTGGGAGTTGCCTCAGAGTATGCATTTAAAATATCTACAACTGGAAATCAGACAACGTAGTAACGCAACACGGAATGTTGCCGCATATCATATTATTTTATTTCCTTGGTAAAATGTTGCAGCTTTTAATCATTAAATTCTTCCTAGTTTATGAAAATGTACATCTTCGTAATAACCTTCAATTTTACTAAAATTGAGCTAAAAATGCAAAAAATTGAGAATAAAAAAAAAGCTAAAAACATCCTTTCAATTTAATTCCGCTGTTACATGTAATTCTAATTGTGCAGTTATTACCATAATTTATTGAGAATATTAATAAAAAATAAAAACATATATCATTGTAGTATTAAGTCAATTGAAAAATGTATGTTATAATACTCCCTAATGAAGTTTACAAAGGCGCTATATTGTGGCGAGTCTAATGTGTACGTAAAAAGGATTTGGGAAGATATCATTATGTAGTCTTAATGACGTTATCACATAATAGCTACAATTAAATAATTAAGCTTCGTTTGAAAGATATTCAGGGAAATGCTCGCATATAATTTTGAACAGAATTTTAGTTATAAGGAAGGTATAGCCAGAAAGGGTCACGTTCCTGCAAGATTATAAATTCTATTGAGTACACATACAAAATGTCTTAATATTTAATAGAATTATAAAAAGTACCATAACATTAACTCTCACGGAACAAAATATATGCACAAATAGATATTTTTAAATTAAATTATTATTTAAATATATATTTTTTATATATTTAAATCAATATATAAATTGATAAGAATATATTTTTGCATATATTTAAAAAATATAGATTCCGTCGTGAGGTAAGAAAACAAGTCGTATCAAATTCTTATTTTCTTCACAATTACTGTTGCGTGCACTATTTCTTACTCTGTGTGGAGTCTTATGTTTACGTAATTTACTTGATAACACGTAAATAAAAATGATTTATCTGTCATTTCTTTAAGAATAAATTTTATCAACATGCTTTATGAATTTCAAACACATTTTTTTTCAAAAAATTTTATTAAATAGGCATTTTATTGATTTCTTTTATTAAAAAAATACTTGATTTGTATTTATTGATTGTTCTCTAAAGTCCCTATATTAGCTTATTGAAATGAATTCATGATACGTTTTTTTCCTTTTTTCTCCTGTGCTCTACCCCTCTGTTTTCCATGTTTCAAAAAGAAATGTGATCTGAAATATGAAATGAAATCTTAATTAACAATGATAATTAAAAATTGTTAAAATTGTTCTTGATGGCTAAAAATATTGGTTTCAGGCCGTTGTTTGTTATCACAACACTTGACTTTTTAAAAATAAAATTTCGAATTGAAAATGGAAAATTTCGAATTGTTGAAAGAATTATCCCCGAATGATATTATACACTGTAACCATTAGCATAATTATTTGGCATCATTTACATGAATGCAATATATGCTATTTAATTTGCACACAAGAGCGTTTTTTATTCGATTAAATTCTCTTCGATCGTTCATGATAATACCCAAAGTTAATTGTGATGGTACAATTTGTATTGTTAGAATTTCGAAACCTCATTATTCATTTAATTACTTTGCAACATAAAGTTGATTTCGAATGTTTATTCCTGATGTCTGATATTTAGTTAAATTAAAGTTCTTTGTATGCTGACTTTAATTTTGACGGAAAACTTATGGGATAATAAATTTGTCCATTCAAATAAAAACTTAGGGATTGATATTTTCAATTTCCAAAAATGTATATTCAAGTTTTACGAGTTTATTTTTCATCGAAAATGTTAATTGCGAATAAAATATGATGTACTTCATAAGTCGTATAACTAAAACGATTAGCATTTTCTCATCCGTATCATTTGAGAGCATCTTTTACGACCAACAACGATACATTTTAGTATCAGCTTGAGCATTAAGAATGATTGGAATTCCATATCTCTAGAACAAACGTAATTAAAGAATGTTAACAATGAAAATTCTTTTTCAACCTAAAGAACGCAAAGCCCAATAGAATGTTCCATCAGAATTTGTGTTAGATGTTAGAAGATTGCAACGGGATGAAAGGTTACTTCGAAATTACACGCTGATTTTTGGATTCACGTTTTTTGGTCCATCGAAGCTTTTGTGAAAAAGTTACAGCTATTTTTCGTAGCACAACTTTTAGACATAAATAACATACTAACAGGAAATCCCGATTTAATAATTTTATAAAAGTATGAGATAATATTAAAATGAATTATATTATAATTAACTCGTACATTTTAAATTGAATATGTTATATTCATTAAAGAACTTTACTGTCAACGTATTAAAAGTAAAAATTATCATAATTATATAAGATATCTTATGAATATAGTCGGCATATACAAACTCCTCCGAATCGATAACAAATTAGAAGCAATTATGTAAAGCTATATGTAAACTCCTCTGGGGAACAATAATCGGTTAGATACCCGTACGGAAAAACATATATATCAAAATATATGTCAAAATATATACAGTTGTCGTACAAATTTAAAAATGCTGGAGGATATGCTCCTTTATGTTGTTTTTTTCATTTTTACATCGATGATTTTTTTTTATTTTATATATATATAATTAAATTTCAACTCAAAAAAGCGCCTTGTTTCAAAATGGTATCTTTGTTCATTTGACAATTTTAGATTTTTTACTGTGTGTAATCAAATGAAAATACTCAATTTACTTAATATTTTAAACGAAGATTTAGTCAGTTAAGTACAGGGGTTAAGTAAAATATAAAACAGTATTTCAGGTGAAAAAGTATGCACTTATTATGAAAACTATACTATCATATTTGCGGAAAAATTGGTTATTAGTCTGATTCTGAGTAACTGTCACCAATTTCGTCCGTCAGCACAATAATTTCATGTTTTATATGAAAAAGTTGAAATTAAATAAAATAACTCATGCACATTTGATCATATTTATTCATTCATATTCACGTTTAATTATTTTACATTCCGCAGAGATATGATTATGAAATGCAAATATTCCAAACATAAAAAATAAGCAGTTTACTCAAAGCAAGTTATTGTTCTCGGTATTTTTATAGCACATAGGAAAATATTCATTTTTTTATTTGTACATCAGATGTTGCATTAAATGTGTACAATAATTTGTGATATATTTTTTATATACCAATGAATGTGGAATAGTAAAATGTCGTCGCTTTACGTTCGAATGAATAAAAGATGTGTCCTTTTGTTTACACAAATATTCAACTCTGAAATAAATTAGAAACTGATTAAAACGTTCAGAGTTATTAATGCAAGGTGATAAAGATATTTTCCTCTGCATCGTAAAATATTGAAAATGAATATTTTTAATGAACATATTTCGATTCGACGTATTTAATTTCGCGTTTAAAACAAACGGTATTCAATAATGAACTCATAACAGTACTTTTTATGTGGAAACATTTACATTATACACTGTTACGATAAAAGTAGTTACTATAATTGAAATGCAATATTTTTGTACACAATGCGTGAAATTTGCATTCAAAAAATGAACGATTGAATAAATTATTGAAATGTTGATGTAATAATAGCATCCAAGTACTTAATGAATGAATCGCAGAATAACAGAGAGTCTGAGTGTTATATTTTCGTTGTTTTTACAATTTTATTCAGTAAAAGTAATGAAATTTCTTGTAATCTTACTAAATTTTACTATACTGTCTAGTAAACCGGGGATGAAAGTCAAATATAATAAATATTATATTTGATTAATGATTATTTTAGATATAATAGATCGTTCAAAGAAATAATGTATATTACTTTTTATCGTACTTTTCGTGTCAGTTTTATGGAACTTTGAGACTAAAAGTAAATTTTGGCAAAATAATCGACACTTCTTGTAATTATAGTAATAAATGTATTATAAAGTGTACTTCTTTTTGTGTAATTAGTATGTGACGGTCGAGGGATGAAGTTTTATTTCGATAGATACGCTTTTGGTTACGCAAACACCATCGGCTGCAAATAGAAAATTAAATCGCAGTATTTACGATCAAAATCAGCGATAGCTATTTCAATCGTAAGATACGGATCGCCGAAAGTTCAACCATTGTGATTGGCTATTAAGATAAGTTGCAGCGTTTTGTGGTTAGCTGTTACGATTTATGATTCTGGTTCTTGAGTTCCTCCAATCTCAACTACCAATACTGCATTCTATTTTGCACGCCTCAATATATTTGCTAGTTTTAGTATTATTTATAGTTATTAAGTCAAGTAATAACGTTGCAGAGTTCACATTCATTACAATTTTCCCTAATGAATTAATTTCTTTACGTAGTAGCTCTACAAATATAATACAAAGTTATTGCAAGTAAATGATGATCAAACAAAGACTAATAAACGAATTACTTGAAAAATTAGAGTAAAATACGTTTTTATTAAATGTTTGAATATGCTTATTAAGTAAATTTTTACTCTGCTATTTTATGGTAATTTTTATTTCTTGAATTACTCATCAGTAGCAATGAAATACTGATTACAAATATTTGTTGTATTTCAATATCGATAAATTGCATACAAATAATAAGTATAAATATATCAAATAAAATTTTATTTTTGATAATGATTGAACAGAACGGATGAACGACATTTCATTAGTTGTTTTAATTCTATGCGATTTTTACGACGTCTGTTAGCCTCCTTAAAGTTTTATGAGCTGAATATAAACAGCAAAAGACAAAATGTTGGTAATAAAAAGCAATCGGCGAAATTTCTATCAAAAACAGTGTGCATGAAAGATGATTAACCTTCCGATGCCCAAGCGGGGCGACTTAGTCGCCCCAAAAATCGATTTTTATTTGTATCTTTGTGTGAACTCTATAAATACACTTGAAATTTTACAACAATTAATATTTTGAGTTATATTTTTATAATGTAAAACGATTTTAATGATTTCATGTTTTATTAGTTTTTTATAAACAATTTGTTTGGGGCGACTTAGTCGCCCCGCTCCAACACTTGTATTGTAAAACTGGATTTTTTTATTATATATCAAATATTTTACGTAGTTATGACCAATTATAGCCAAAATTGTTAATTTAATTAATGATTTTACACTCGATTAGAACAAGAACAGTAAAATGTGTTTCTTGCAACAATAGTTCCGGAAGCG
>JABFPJ010003413.1:0-16183 GCA_022817425.1 Gryon sp. ZL-2020 | reverse complement strand
ATATGATTAATCAATCATACATCTATAGAAAAGGTAAATTTTTCATTGAAAATATTAAATTTGTATAGGACTTAATAATAATCTTTTCATTTTTATTGAAAATAATTTGGTATTGAAAGGGTTAATAAATTATTAAAATAACCAGTTTAATCATGAATATTTATTGTTAATGTATTGTTTGTTCATACGTCGACCATATATTTGTGACAATAACGAAAAAGGTCATAACTGTATTTACATTGATATTAAGAAATATACATTTAAAGGTCTGAAATTTTGTTTTTAAAGGTTTCGAATGTATTTTCAATATTTTGTGGATATTTCGAGATTTTCATAAATTTTCGAAACTTTGACGAATTTTGACGAATTTACGACATTTTGATCATTTGTAGACTTTTTGATAAATTTTCGCATTTCGACGATTTATCGAATTTGTGATGAATGTTTTGACATTTTGATGAATTTTAGACATTTTGACGAATTTTCGCCTTCTTCATGAAATTTCGACTTTTAATGAATTTCCGACTTTTTGTCAAATTTTCGACTTTTTCATGAAATCTCTACTTTTTGATTAATTTTTGTTTTTTTCATGCAATTTCGACTTTTCGACGAATGTTCGATTTTGAAATGAAATTTCGAATTTTTCATAAAATTTCGACTTTTTCTTGAAACTTTGATTCTTTAATGAATTTTCTACTGTTTCTTGAATTTTCGACTTTTTCATCAAATCTCGATTTTGATGAATTTCCGCCTTTTTCATGAAATCTCTACATTTTGATGAATTCTTGATTTTTTGACAAATCTGCACCTCTTTCATGAAATTATGAGTTTTTGATGAATTTTCGACACTTTGCCGATTTTTTGACTTGTTAGTTTTATCGACATTTCGATGAATTATCAGTTTTTTGACGAATTTTCGACTTTTTCATGAATTTTTTATTTTCCAATGAATGTACTACTTTTTATGATTTTTCGACTTTTAGATAATATCTTAACATTCTTACGATTTTTAGACTGTTTAATGAATTTTCGAGAAATTTGATAATTTTTCGGGTTTTTAAGGAATTTTTGACTTTTTCATGGAATTTCGAGTTTCTAATGAATTTTCAACATTTTGATGATTTTTCGACTTTTTGTTGAATTTTCGATTTTTCTCATGCAATTTTGACTTTTTGTTATTATGATTAAAGTTATGCTCTTATGATTAAAGTTAAGCTGTTTTTTAAATAAATATATGCAGTTATGCCAGTTTTCAAATAATTCATACAGTTATGCCCCTTTTTCAATAGTTCATGACGTTTTTTTCTAATTTTCTAACAAAATCTTATAATTTTGAATTTCTTATGTGTTGTTTAATATATTTTTACAATGTTAATTGGTTTGAAAGTTGAAAGTGCATGTTTTAAGGATACCAAATTTACTCTTAACTCAATATTGACCAAAAATGCGCTTATGCCGATATACATTGGCGATTATAACAGAATCTTTACATTTTGCATTTTTTATTCAGTTAATTTATATTTTATCATGATTGTTGAAATTATCAATGAATGATAATAACTATTTTCGTAATTAATTTCTGTTTAATAGTTAAATTAATTTACTTTAAATTTTCTATTATATTTTTAATATTTCTAATTAAACGTGTTTTTTAAATGAACTTAAATGATTATTAGATGGCGAATGCGAAACAAAACGATGGGATATTGCCAGTGCCAAGTTCATCAAGAGAAAGATTTGAAGAAAATATGGTTTGGAAGGAAAATATATAAGTTGACGAGGAAGATGATGTCATGTGAGATACAGGACGTAGAAATGCCAAAAAACGAAGTGATGTGTGGAACCATTTTTCGATTAATCCAAATGATGGCACGCGTGCAAAATGTAAATATTATAATTTATAATTAACAAGAAAACAAAGTAATACATCAGGCTTATGGAGACATTTAGAAAATAGTCATGAAATAAAAAGGACAATGCCCTAAAAAAGTATACCGGACAATATTGAATTAACAAAGAAAGAAATTACGTACATGGATCCAGCTTCAAAGAAAGCAAAAAAAATTGATATGCAGATCGCGAAAATGATGGCAAGGGATTTAGAACCCTACAATTTAGTAAATCGTGAGGGTTTTAAGAAATTAATTTAATTTCTCTTACTCGGAGGGTAAAAATGCCTATTTCTCCCACTGTCTTGCGTTGGAGAAGTGAGCATTTCTCCAACTCAAAACAGTGGGAGAAATAGGCAATTTTACCCTTCCTCGTAAGAGAAAATATCGTACTTTACATTTGGGAGAAGTAGGGACTATTCAAACTCGTGTGTGATTGGCCACTCGCTTCGCTCGTGACCAATCACACACTCGTTGGAAAAGTCCCTACTTCTCCCACTTGTAAAATAATATACTATTTTTGAACCTTCATATAAAATGCCTCATCCAACCACATTTTCACGGACAATCGTTCCAGCATTACATACGAGCACAAAAGAAGCCATAATTTCAGCAATTTCTGCCGATTTAGCTAATGGTATATATGTAAAATTCATTAAGTTTTCCTTAATCATTATCATTGTTATCGCTATTTATCATTAATTATCAAAAAATAAAATTACGTTATTATTGAATATCATTGTGAAATTGCACTTTTCGTGGCTGAGTAATGTACTCTCGTTCAAAGAATGTAGACTTTCGGCATGAAAAATGATTTGCCGAAATAGTATCAAAAATGCAACAGAATTTTCGTATCCAGTCTACGCTTTCTCGTATGAAATTTTGCATGAATTATTAAAATACAAACTGATGAAATAATACATTTATTTTAAACATGAATCATTCTTTCAACGAGAGTAAATAACACTTTAATACGTTATTTACCTTTAAATTTTGTTTGTCAATTTTTGTTTAGGAATAAATGGGATAGGACTAACAACTGATGGTTGGACTTCGAGGGCTGTGCAGTCATATTTGTCCATTACGCTACATTATCTGGCCAAAGATTTTAATCTGAAGCATTATAATCTAGGAATAACGTATCATCCGGAGAAATTGTTATCTTATAACATCCATAAGCTTATAAAACGTAAAATAAGCGAATGGTTGAGAGTGGAAAAGAATCCAAATGAATCGAACTTAAAAGTTTTTATCGTCACTGACAATGCACCAAATATGGTAAAAGCAGTCAGTTTATCGTCGGAATACATAAGAATACCATGTTTCGATCATCTATTAAACCTGGTTGTCGCTGACTGCTGTAAGCATGATGTGTACGAGCATTTGAGAAAAAAATGTCGTTCGATAGTAGGCTTGTTTTAGCGATCATCAAATGCTCGCAACGTGTTAATGGATTGTCAAAAATAGTTGGATCCAGAGTGTCAATCACTATGCTTAAGACAGGATGTCCAAACTCGTTGGAACTCAACGTATGACTCATTCTCTAGGTTCATCGAAATTAAAAAAGCAGTAAATTTGGCGTTAGTCCAACTGGGTAAAAGTTCTATAACTTTTTAGATCATATAACATTTTCGAAAAATAATACAAGAATATTGAATAAATGAATTTAATACTATAATGTCATCGGATCCAAAAATGGAATTTTAGCATTTTATCTAATTTTTATGTAAGAAAACTTATTTGTAAAGGCGATTTTTATATTTATATGCAAATAATAATAATCAATATTATAATAATTAAAGTCAGGTTAAAATTTATTGTATTTTGCTTATAACTGTCTTAATAGATACTTCATTTGAGCTTTCATCTGATGAATTGGCGCGGATTTAGGCATATGTGGATGTTTTCCAACCACTAAAAGAAGCAACGGTAATTATGAGTGGTGATAAATACCCAACTTTATCATCTTATATACCTATGGTAGCTGCAATCAAATCAGTTGAAAGTTTCACTGACAAGGCGTTACAAAAAGAATTGGGAGAATTGCTGAAGTCATCGGTTCAGGTATTATATAATCTGTATAATACACTGGTCGCAAAGAAACGCATCACTTTTTTCAACCCAAAAATTGCTAATTTTCGAAAGGCCGTAACTTTCTCAAAAATCAACGAAAATTAACTTTCTATTTTTTTAAATGTAAGGTGAATTCTTCCTCTTTCTTTTTTTCAAACTTAAAAAAGAGAAAGTTAATTTTGGATGAAATTTAATGAAATTACAATTGATTGAAAAAAAAACATGTTTTTTAATCAATTTTTGACATTTTTACCTATGATTACTGTATGTTAAATTGTGTTTATGACTTTTCGTACGAATTTATGTGTGTTTATGTATGTTTATGTGTTTTATGTCTAGTAACAAAGAAAACGCATCACTTTTTTTAAATAATGCGAAACCACTTTTCAAATGGCTGTAATTTATTGCAAAATTAGTGAAAAAACATGTTTTTTTTAATTGTTTGTAATTTTGACAAAAAGAAAAAAAAAACAAGTTCTTTTTTAGCAAACTAATCAGAATGAACCAAATTTTTCGATTTCAACACAAAAGCAACAAGTTTATTTAGCAATTTTTGTAGAAAAATGCTAATCAAGTTAATGCATTTTAAAAAAAAGAGTGTTATTTTTTATTGATTTTTTAATAAGTTACAGCCATTTGAAAAGTGGTAATTTTTTACTTAAAAAAAGTGATGCGTTTTTTTGTAACCAGACATAAAAACATATAACATGTAACCAGACATACATATAAGCATACATTGTACAAAACGTCATAAACACATTATAATAATACAGTAGTCCTAGGTAAAAATGTCAAAAATTGATTAAAAAACATGTTTTTTTCAATCAATTGTAATTTCGTTAAATTTCATCCAAAATTAACTTTCTTTTTTTTAATTTGTTCAGAATGAACCAAATTTTTTGATTTTGAAGCGAAATCAATAGCTTTATTTAGAGAATTTTGCAGAAAAATGCGGTTAAAGTTGATGCTTTTTTTACATTTTTTTTGTTATGTTTACAGGGCTTAAACGTAAAAAAATGTCACGTGTAACAAAAATTGCGTTTCACATATCGAAAGAGGAACAATTCATCTTTAATTAAAAAAAGTTAATTTTTGTTAGTAGAAAGTTACAGACTTTTCAAAATTAGCAATTTTTGGGTTGAAAAAAGTGATGCGTTTTTTTTGCGACCAGTGTATTATGACAGATATAAATATAAACAGTCAAATATATATATATATATATATTTGACCTTTATCTCATTATGTTCTAATTTGTATATTCCATTTAACAATAATTTCATTTTAATTTCTGACCTAAACGTAATACTACACTAACAAATTAAAAATATATTGTATCTACTTCTTACCACAGGGAAACAAAGTAATGTTTAATGGAATATGTTTTTATTCTAGAAACGATTTGATATCATCATTAATACCAATGCCGCGATAATAATTGCTATGGCATTAGATCCACCCTACAAGCATTTTTTGCTAGCACACGATGACAAGCAGGCATTTGTCAATTTAATTTTGACAAAAGTGTTAGCACTACACAACGAAAGAATGGAAAATCCATTGCAGAACACAGAAAATTATGACGGTATGATGCATTAAGTTATTGCACATATTTAATAGAATAATGTTATAATCTGAACCAACTTGTAATAAATTAATATATGTTATATTTATTTAATTATATATAAAATTTAATATATTTTTCATGTAAAAGATAGAAGTAGAAAGTTAATAACATTAAGACATTTATTTAAGTGTAAAAAATACAGCACTATTAGATAAATTAACGTCAAATTATTATTATTATTTATTTATTGTTTACTATTAGTCTTTCATAAATATTACCAACTCACACACGATTATTTTTATTTGTAGGTGAACCGATAAGCAAAATTGCAAGTTTCTGAAAAACTTGCATAAACAAAATTCCGTCGACGAAAATCCCGAAGACTACGAGATTCACATGTACTTTACTGAACCAGCAGAAGTGGATACATGCGACCCATTAGATTGGTGGAAAGGAAACGCGGTTCGTTTTCCCCGATTGGCAAAGCTTGCCTTCACATACTTGGGTATTCCAGCGACCCAAGTATCCAGTGAGCGATTATTCTCTGTTGCTGGCACTGTTGTTACGGAATCTTGCGTGAAATTGCTGAGCAACAATGTAGAGATTCTGGCATTTTTACATGAAAATGTTTAACATGTTTCAGACATGAAAGACAACTTCAGATTGACATTTTCTTTAATTTATTAAGTTTTTTATTTAATACTTATTTCTTTATTTATTCTCTATTTCGTTAATTTCATAATTTATTAAGAAAATCTTTGTACTTTATTAGTCGTTCAATTTTTTAATGTATTTTGTTTCATGTATCTGTGAAAAGATTCATATGATTCTTATTATTAAACTAATTATTAGTATTTACCTAACTATAATTTTTATTTCAATTATTATTATGTAACCAATTACTAAATTTTACAATTGAACTGTTTCAAAATTTATTATATTTTGCATTTTAATGGCAGTTTTTTAAGTAGAAGATTAAGGACAAAAAAACACAAACATCTGGATTTTGGTTTAGTTCGAGACGGTCGGATTCGGTCAGATTCGAGAAATTCGGGTTTCGATCGGTTTCGAGACATTCGGGTTTCGGTCGGGTTCGAGAAATTCGGGTTTCGATCGGGTTCGAGATATTCGGGTTTCGATCGGGTTCGAGACATTCGGATTTCGGTCATGTTCGAGAGATTCGGTTTTCGGTCGGGTTCGATTGGATTTCGGTCTGGTTCGGGTCAGTCTAGTACCCAATCCGACCGAAATATGCGAGTATTATCCGAACCCGACCCGAACTCGAACCGACTAGTACTCGCAGATGGCTACAAAGTAATAAATATAAACCATATACACACACACACAGGTTAGGCATACAACTAATTTTGTATGAAAAGCAATATTTCTATTATATTAAGGCAGTGATATCATATAACAAGGTCAAGTACATTAGCATCTATATGTCACTCATGTCATACAAATTTCTAAAAATGTAAAGCAAATGTACAAATTATTTGATATATAAAATTTGTTAATGAGGTTTTTTTTAAATAAACTTCAATTTCATAAATTTCACAATCATATCTTTTATCAAATAACTGCACTCAATAAATCGCGCTCCCGGCGCTAAAGTTCCATAAACTAAATATTTGAATACATTTACAATTTCCTCATCCCCGACCGGTACGACGACCAAAAAGGACTGAACTTCTTTTTCAAAAAATTATCATTCCAAATTCTTGGCGATCGAAAGCGCCCTCGCAGTGCTACTTAAAATTCACGCGCAACTATTCAAACATTTCCTAACACATTGAATTGAATCGTTGTTTACACGTTAAAAAACTTTTCGCATGAAACTTTAAATTGGCAGAGTCATATTTAAAAAATCTTTCAATTTATATACGATATTTCCTATAAATAAAGATTTTATTATTGCGCCACAAAGTCATCGCAATAATCAAAAGTATTGACTCTGGCTAATCATTTATAAGAAAAGGAAACCAATTCATCTGACTCTTACGAATGCATATAAAGTAACAACATAGGGGAGGGGATACTATTTGTATTATTGGTAATGTAGACAAATACTGCTATGTAAACAAAGAATTGTACAGTTAAATTTTAAGTACATGGTGACAAATAATGCTGTGTTAACAAGGATTGTTACATTTACGTTTACACAAACATAAAATTTTTTGTTTTTATTGTCGACATATATATAGCATTCATATTAAAAACTTTTTTTTCAGCAGAGATGAATATTTTTTTTAGTTTCCCCCTACTTTGTGGTTAGTGCTACTTCTGCTTATATTTAACACTTTTATCCGGAAATTATCATATGATCTCATTAAACCCAAAAACAATGTAGCTAGATTGAAATTATTTGCACTTTTTACTCGATACAAAAAACAATGATTGAATTTTTGGTAGATTTTGTACTTAGTTATACTTAGTCTGCATTACTTATAAGTAGAAATGTTAAGAAAGTTACGTGGTTCTACGTTTCATGAGAGAAAAATAATTATAATTAATAAAAGGCGAAATAATAAAATCTTTATTTATACGAAATATCGTATATAAATTGAAAGATTTCTTAAATATGACTCTGCCAATTTAAAGTTTCATTCGGAAAGTTTTTTAACGTGTAAACAACGATTCAATCCAATGTGTTAGGAAATGAATAGTCGCGCTTGGTCATCGTAATGGTCGGGGATGAGGAAATCGTAAATGTATTTAAGTATTTGGTTTATGGAACTTTAGCGCCGGGAGCGCGATTTATTGAGTGCAGTTATTTAATAAAAGATATGATTGTGAAATTTATGAAATTGAAGTTTATTTGAAAAAAAAACCCTATTAACAAATGTTATATATCAAATAATTCTTACATTTGCTTTACATTTTCAGAAATTTGTATGACAATGAGTGACATATAGGTGCTAATGTACTTGACCATGTTATATGATATCACTGCCTTAATATAATAAAAATATTGCTTTTCATACAAAATTAGTTGTATGCCCAACCTGTGTGTACATGGTTTATATTAATTAGCATATTAATCTTATACTTTATGAAATGTGTAATACTAAGAATAGCAGTTCAATACTAATGTACTTAACTGTATTACATGATATCACTAACTCAATATAATAAGACTTCTGCTTTTCCTCTGAAATCTATTATGTGCATAACCTGTTACATATTTTTTGTATTATAAATTTTGGTTTTAGTTTGTTTATGTTTTTTATGTGTTTTTGATTTATAGCTTTTGCTGGTATAATATCTACTTTTCTGTGCCCTTCAATGTTTCATACTTTTTGTTTTCTTTCTGCTTTTCTTAATATAACATATGGATACTATTGTACTTCATCATATTGTATGATATCACTGCCTTAATATAATAAAAATTCTGCTTTTTCTACGAAATCTGTTATGTGCATAACTTGATATATATTTTCTTATAATGTTTGATTCTAGTATTTTCATAATTCTTTATGTTTCTTGCATGTGCAGTTTTTTGTTTATTTAAGAAAGTATTACATTATTGTACTTTTATAAAATATAAGTCCACCGTTAAATTTCTATTATATACTTACCTTTAATCACCGTATCTGTAGATTCTCCATCTCGTTAATTGTTCATACTTTTTACATAAATAACATACTTCAGAAATTACATAATTTTCTAAATTATTTTTCAAGGTTTTCACCGATTTCAGTTTCACAACATCAATGCAATTCGTCAATTATGAATGGTTAAATTTCAAATTAACAAAAGTAATATTTAATACTCGGGCAATTATATTTATCTTTACTATATGAAAATGAGCTCCACCATCGCCCATTTTTATGAGACGTAACCATACTTACTTTCGTCCCCTCAAAAAACAGCAATCTACAGAATTAAATCAGTTTGAAATAATTCAAACTTTCTTCGGTTTTCATCAACCTCTCATGTAAACTTCAGCGATAATGTAGATTACATGGTTTTTACATTTAGTAAATAAAGAAAGTAATAAAGCAATCCTAATTCAGGGTTATGTATAAACGAATTAATAGAATATTGATACTGCAGAAACAATTATCAACATAGTGATACTGCTGTCATGTTGATAAGTTACTTTCTTTCTTATGTCCAAGATTATGCGAATATAAGATCTGTCAAGGAAACACTCGTCAATTGCTACAACAATTTTATTTTCTGTCATTTCAAATAACTCGATCCTTTTGTTCAGATGTCGTTCTCCTTATACTTTAGAGGCATGACAAAAGTTTACACACAGTGTACAATTAACGAATGTGGTGCTGCGTAAAAGAGTAAAGCAGCGCGCTCAGTGTTTTGCGCAGTTATGTGATACATCGCAACTGAATCTTCGTACGCGCTTATGTTCGCCATGGTGTGCGACGATATTGAAGAATTCACATAACAAAATCAAACTTTATTTGCCGATCAATTATTTTCTTGGAAATAACGTCAATCGGTAACTTTCAATAATTTGCACTAAATGTTGTCGCATTGTTAGAATATGATTCTTCGCTCGGGTTTTTCCCTAATGCAAGATTAGATGCGAATGCAGCAGCATAAGCACCACAACTGATCATATCGGGTTGTTTCTGAACTTTCTGGAAAATTATATTTTCTATATTAACATTTGGAAACCGTATATATGAATATTTCAATTCCTGCTCGGTAAAATAATTTTTATTTAAACTATCATATACTTATATGTCATTTCCGTCATAGTGAAGACATTTCCAGTGATAAGTTTAGTTGCCTTCAATAACTTGAATACTTTTAGTAAAAACAGGCTCTGCCATATCCCTCAAATTAACATATTGTACACTCTGAGTAGAGTGTTCAGTTGTTTTACGTACAACTTTTAAGAATGTGTCAATACAAGCATCATTAAGTTGCTTTTTCATACCTAAAACAATTTTTCTCACAGATTTGATACTTGCACATCTGTTGTTAACATACTCTCTACGTTCTTCAATACTCTCATCAGCCCATTCTAAAATTTTATTTTCATATCCTAAGTCATCGTCATCTTCATCGTCATTGTTATTAATAATAACTGATGAGTCGTTTCGTTGAGAGTCACCTGCCTCTACAGTCGAAGGTATATCATTATTCTTCCTACGCTTTTTCTGCCCTTCTTTCCCAATTTTGTTAGCCTGGGCTTCTTTTTTTTCTAAAGGATATATTCAGGTTCTCTGATTGGCATATTCCTATTTAATCTACTGTCCAAGATTTCTGGCAAGAAACAATGATTGTAAACACGAATGAGTTTGTTTTCCACTTCA
This sequence comes from Gryon sp. ZL-2020, assembly GCA_022817425.1. Lineage (NCBI taxonomy): Eukaryota > Metazoa > Arthropoda > Insecta > Hymenoptera > Scelionidae > Gryon > Gryon sp. ZL-2020. Next base: position 5,372 of record JABFPJ010003413.1, on the reverse strand, counting down.
TTCTTCAAGAAGCCATCATCACGATAGATTGTAATCGATTTCAGTTGTTTGGGAGTCCCAATTGCAAAAATGCAGTATTCTCTTTTTGTTATGTGCAACTGTCCTTGGACTTGGTAGTAGTATTTGTGCCTTACATTCATTTGTTGTGGATTTTTTTCATCAAATATTGTTCGAATATTTGGTCGTATTCAGTGCTTTATCTACAGTCAAGTCTTTTGCTTTGAATGGACACTTTATTTGTACTATTCCATTATGTTCTATTAGACCATCTGGTGAAGCACCAAGAAAGGGATGTTCTTGATCTATAAACAAACCACAAGGTTCAACTTCTTTTCCCAGTTGATTGGATAATTCTGTTCGAGCAACTTGTTCGTTAATACGTTCATTTTTCATTGCTGGGGTATCAGCAACAGACGGATAAATGATTTTTTTAACCATTGCACTACAAGATGTCGTTTCTCTCATGCAACAAATATCTCCAAAACATGATGCTGTAGCCATACGTTTCATTAAAATCATCCAATAGTTCGAATTGCTTTGATCTCTGGTATCACGTTCTACTTCTTTCCATTTTTGAGCAGTTTCTTGCAGTCATCCAAAATGGTGAAGTCGTGCTGCTTCGAACGTTTCAGAATCTATATCAGGTTTTTCTGCCTGCGAACCATAATACTCATTGCCTGTGCATCTTTGCACATTGTGAGTGCTATTTTCTTTATCTTTTCGATAAAGTTTATTCATTGCAGTTTTAGTTTTGCGATGATTTTCAATTTTTCTGGCAACTACAGGAATTTCTTTATTATTAGACTCATGCAATTTACATAGAACCTCTTGAGTGTTGAACTGAACTACTGCTCCAGCTACTCGAGCATTTTATGAACCTCTAGCGCCAAAATTAACTCGCTTGCCGCCAATAAGTTTGCATACAATGGTATTGAATGCCTCAGAAGAATTGTTCGTAGACTTAAACTATACGAATAGTTGCTTATATACCGTATAGGTGTTTCCACGTTTTCGAAAAAGCCATATCTTTGTAATAACGGTACGTAATTTTGTTCGTCATTATTTTCACTTGAATTATATGTAAAGCCTCGATCTTCACACGATTTATGATCGCCAAATATATGGAACGGTCTATTTAGTATATCTTTTTGTAATTCTGAGGCAACACAATTATTTATTTCACATAAAGCTGTTCTTCTATTTACTGCAGCAACAACTTCTTCTCGTATTCGAAATACATTTTCTAAAATTTTCGAACGAAGTTGTATAAATTCTTGATTTCTTTGACCCTTCGGTAGAGATACTTGCGAAACATTCCGAATTTTTTTGCACAAATTTCGAAATAAGTAGTTTGTGCACTCTATTTTGTGTACGTTGACATCATGAACATTGTATGGATTGAGATTCAAAATGGCTTTATAAACATTGCTGTAATTGTTGGCAACCAAAGTTTTATATATTAAACCATGCATAGAGATGCTACACTTAAATGCTTCCGCAATAGCATCACTTTCCATTTTCGATGAAGGCACGTTTCGGTCAAAATTTTTGAAACATTTATGATTAATCGGTTCAACACCTTTTCGAATATAATCGCAAAATGCACAGTATTTATTTCTGACTCCAACATATAGTACTTTACCAGTAGGGTACCCTATGATAGCTCCTACGCCAGACAAAGCGTCGTAACTGTGTCCATAAGATCGCTTAGACTATTCGCCGTCTGCAACAACAGTTATAAACGGAATACTGCTTATAACGTCATCGTTTTCAATGGCCAAACGTTTTTCTTCTTCAGCTGCTTCGTTCATTACGACTAAAGCTGATTCTTCAAAGTAATTTATTACTTCTTCTCTATATCTTCTGTAAGAAGTATCAGACATACAATGCATATTGAGAGCTGCACGCAATTCTTCAAATTGCACAAATCCAACACCAGTAGTTATGGTACCAGACGCTGCAGCTTTATTAGCATCTATGATATTTTCGTCGATTGGTTCCGATCAGAAATTAGTTTCATAATTGCACATATCACATCTGAAAAAAAATTGTGTCAACAATCCACGACGATATGTCTTAACTAATTTCCAGTCTTTAAACAAACAGTCAATTTCGACTGCATGATTATCAATTATTAGTAACTTCTACATTAGTAACAACATCTGGAATATCAGTATTACATGCATTATCCTGGAATTCCTTATAAAGCTCACCTTGAGCAACCGTTGATCTTATGACTAAATTATTAGTATTATTTTCATTAATCTGATAATAATTATTAAATGAGTCTATATTAACAGAACAATCAACAGTACTTGGCACTGTAACAGTAACTATAGACGCCCTGCAATGTTCTGAAATATCAGCATTACTCGTAATATTCTCGTAATCTTCATGAAGATGATTTTCATCAACTGCAGAATTAGATGATGATATACGTATGTTATTACTATTACATGGATCATTCTGATCAACATTAATTACTGAGTCAATATTAATGGAACAATCACCAGTACTCTTTACTGGAACAGGAGGGTTAGATGCCCTGCAATGTTATATCATTTGAAACGGACTGCAGTTTTCATTTTCTGACAAAATATTAGAATTTACCTCTACTTCGATATATTCCACCTGCATAAAGTGGGAACCACAAGTTAGATATAAATTAAAATTAAATATACGAATATTAGGTGCTTTTAAGATGTAAATTAGGTGTACTGATAAAAAATTAGGTGTAAGTACTATATATTAATTAAAAAAAAACTAATTCGGAGAGGAATAAACCTGCAATCCATAACGTTAAAAACTTTTAAAAAATTACAATAATATATATTATAATTAAGTGTAAATTGACTGTAAACAGATACAATAACTTGGAATAATTTATAATTGCATGACTTTGTAATTTATTAATATTCATACAAAACTCGTGTACGTTTTTAATCCATTAAGGCCCATGGCGCTAGCACAGTCATGATATGCCATATATAAAAGTATTCATATAATACAGAAAAAAATTAACACCTATTTTTTAAATAAACTCCATTTGTTTAAACATTTATTATTCAAACAAATTGTTTAAATAATTTAAATTTCTAGAATTTTCAAAATGCCATTCAATTTTATATTAAATATGCTAATGTTTAAAAATATAATGCTAATGTTTTATTTTTATCAATATTTCGATTCAACCAATTATTTATTGGAAAATTATCTTATAAATCAATAGCTTGGAAAAAGTAGCTTCAGTCCATGATCAAGCTTCGCAAAAACGACTAAACTAAATACAGGATATAAAGCAAGAAAAATTGAACTGTGTTTTTTATATCAATTTTCAAAACAATTTTCAACACGCACACTTCGGCCGTTTCAAAATAAATTTGCTCTATTTGAATTTGTATATATATTTTACATAATAATTAATATTTAATTAAATTTTATTTAATTTTATATAAAATAAAATTGACATAATAAGTATAAGTGTAAAATAGAGGACAAGACATTTTATAAAAATATTTTTTCTTGTATCGTATAAATACAATGTATGTTTTATTAGCGCACAAACACAAACTTAAAATTCGAAATATGAACGAAAATGCCGTATTCAAAACTTAAATATATGATTATACAAATATATTTTTACGTCAAACATTAGTTTTACTTTAAAAACGGCTAATTTTAGGACAAGTATTAAATACAAATTTTAAATTTAGTCAATTTTCCCGCTTAATTTAACATTTTATAGTGTTAAATAACAAAAATGAAATTATTTCCAGTTAGTATTGAAACTACTAATTTTCAGTAATTGATGTTACTGAATTTCAATAATTCGTCTGCCGATCGCTTTTTTATCATTTATTTACTAATAATAATTTTTCACTGATTTTAGGTAATGCTTTTTTACGTGCACAGAAAACACGGTCAGCACGTGCAACACAAATAGCAATAAAGATTGGGTTGTATACGCAATATATACGAAAACTGTACAACTAAAACAATGTATATGTTATCTTTAAATGACCATAACTTGATCAATTTTAGAGAGTGACGACAAATTATTGCATATTCGTCTTTAGTACGAAAAATAAATTCATTTCATATGTAACCCTTAGAAAGGGCTGTTTTCTAAGTCATAACCCAACTTTTTTAATGCATTTCAATTAAACGTATAAAATTGAATATTATAGCGCCATCTGTAGTTTTTAAGTAGTGTAACGGTAGTTACGGATCCGCGGAACTATTGCCGAGCGAGCGATTTGATAATTAGTTCGCCGCTCTTAATTAGGCAGCACCTGACGGGCGGGCTGACACGTGACCCCCAAAATTGCACTCTGCGAGCCGTGGCGCCTTGCCCTTTGCCGCGCGCTCGCAGAGGGCCGACCAACGTTGTCGAGCCCGAATGTGTGTGCGCGAGCCCTTACATCGCCCCGTCAAAATTAGTACAAAGCCGCCCCCGCAAAGTGCCATTGCGAGCCGCCAGCCAGCAGCCAGCCAGCCAAAGCCAGCCAAAGCCAGCACAGCCCAGCAGCTCCGAATTTTTTTCATTTTTATTTATTGTGAGTTGCTCTCTTTTTAATTACTTTTGTTTGTCCGTTGGCCATTACGACGAAATCCTTGCCTGATCGCTCGCTCGGCGATCCTGTATTTTTTTCGCATTTTTCGTAACGTTGTAACGGTTTAGCCAAAAAACAATACAGTGGTTCATTCATGTAAGTGAAATGGCAACACATAAACGCGGCCGTCCAGTAAAGACAAATATTGATGCCCTGACTAATTTATTCATCGAAAATAAAGCAAATATTATTAATTTCGAATCAAAAAAGTTATTTCACGACATGACGCTATATATGAAGAATTGTCCGAATTCTGCGAAAAGACTCCAATTGCGTTGCACACATATGTTCAGTGCAACAAGAACAATATTTTAGATCGATTATTAAAGAATTATCAGGTATATAATATTTGTGCAAAATATTCGACATGTTTGTTTCTTTCTTCTAAACATAAAAATAATAACAATTTCAATATAAATAAGTTATAGTTATATTTATAATATTATATATACATATACAATGTTTTGTGATAAATTTAAAGTAATAAAAAATATAAACAAAAATATCAATACTTAGACATTTTAAGTTTTAAATTTCAATTTAAAATCTTAAAAATAAAGTAAAATTTAAAATTCTAGATATTTTAATTAATTAATTTTATTTTCCATAAATATTATATTTTTTACGTATTTATGCAATTTAACATAAGTTCATGTGATATATTATATTACCTGTATTATACATTTATATATATATATATATATATATATATATATATATATATATATTTGTATACAATTTTTTTGATTTTTTTACAAT
>JABFPJ010003412.1:0-16186 GCA_022817425.1 Gryon sp. ZL-2020 | reverse complement strand
ATACGAAAAATTTGTCTGAACACGCGTTCCAGTGAAACATTATTATTTTATAATAATGTTTCGTGAACACGTATTCAAGTACAAACATTATTATTTTAAAAAAATGTACTTTATGAACACGTATTCTTCTTAACGTTTATTATTTTATATGAATGTTGAAGTTTGTGAACACGCATTCCACAATTTCCAGAACAAAACATTCGAAAGAATTGTACTGGATGCTTAGCGAATACGCCATTAAACTCCGCATTTAGATCAAAATTAGAATCTCGCAATATAACTCGAAACTCGTCCTCTTTTCTCTTCTCCATTGTTCATCCTTGTTGCTCTCGTTCTATCTTCGTCTCGTTGAACTTCATCTCCTTCGCACACACACTCTGATCTCTGAGTTTGACGCGTCTTTCCGTGTATGACTTGTGTCTCTCGAAACACTGTACGAGTAGGTTCTATTGAGTGTACGTTTTCGCAGGTGGTGATTTCACGGAATCCACACACAGCAAAGAGTGCCTGCTGCAAACTTGTTCATTTCATCACCACCTTAATTTAGACAGTTTTTTTTGGACGACAAAAAATAAGCAACAACTTATGACATTTGGTCGCTTTAATTGACGTTTGTGTTGTTGAATTGCAAATGCAACAATAAAGGACAAGTGAGACAACAATTATTGTCATCCTGAATGGTGAGTCCTTCGAAGCAGTTCAGCTGTCAATAACAAAGCGGATGATTCATTTCCATGAAAGCGTTTTATCGTTAGCCTTTAATTTTGGTTGTAATGATTTATCATCGACGACGATAGATAAAAAAAAAAGAGATTGATTTTTCAAAGTTAAAAGAAAAGACGAGTTGCATGAAAATCGTTTAACGAATTTTGAAGCTTATACTCGAAATATTGGAATTTGGGTTAAACATTTGAAACTGTGCTTTTATGGTCAAATTTAACGAGATTTTGATCTTGATATTTTGTTTTCGATTTTTTGTTTCTTTCTTTCTTTGAATATACAAGTATTTTTAACATAAAATAATGTAGAATTAAATAAACTGAGAGTGATTATATTTTGAATGGAAGTTAAGTGTTATTGTTATTTATAATAATTTATTTTATTTTGAATTGTAAAAAATTAATTGTTAACTCTTCAAAATTTTGAATTACATAATGTTTTTATGTAATAGTAAACTAGTTTCAAAATTGTACTTTGCACTGTGTTACAAATACGATAATACGTTATTGTTATATGCACAAGTCATTCTTTTGTAATGTGAGTTTATATTTGTATAAAGACAATTGTTATATATTATTTTAAATATATTAACTCTTTATAGATAATATAATACATTCAGCATTATCATAATAATAATAATAATAATAATAATAATAATAATTGTAATAATTTGTTACAGGTAATCGAAAAGAGAAACAAAAATGTGTTTTTCAATAATGCATTAAACTGAAAAGTGTGACTGGAACGAGAATCAAAAAGTTGTTAACTAAGAATATTGCAGTGAAAGATCGGTGCGAGTGCCAATGTGTGATTCAGCAGATGCCTCGTACGTGCAAAAGCTAGGATACCTGAGCCTGGACGATGAAGCTCCAATATCCGAGCACCGGCGTGTCTCGAGTCTGCGTCCCGAGGCGCAGGTGCCGGTCAATCGTTCGTGCTCGAGTCGCAGCAGCTCGCGCTCCAATCGTCCGCTCGGCGCCATCGAGAGCTTCATCGAGACGGGACTCACGGACGAAAGATCAGCTCTGCCCGCCACGGCCGACTACAAAATGTACGAGCGCGAAAACATAATTGCCTCGTCACGTTTCGCCACACCAAAGCCTGTCGAACAAATTAACATACAACATATGCAAACACGCACCAACAATCAGCAGCCAACAATTCCCGTTTACGAAAATGTCGATTATTATCCACAACAATCGCCAACTTATCCGCCGTATTATCATCCTGTTGAAAGCCGAAAGAGTCCACGAAACAGTCCTCGAGCATCGTTGGCAGCCGAGTCGTCGTACGACATAAATTACCGAAAAGCTCAGCCGCAAGTTCCAACGTCAAATCGGTATCAGAGCTCGTCTCCGGCGAAGGAGTTGCCGCCGTATGAAGCACCGCCTGTTTACGAGAATATACAGGAGATCAATTTCGAGACGACGACGACGACGACGCAGAATAAGCCGGGACCGCAGGTGCCCACGTCCAACTATTACAATCCGGCGACCATCAATGGTGGAGATTATGTCGTGATGACGGGCAAACTCGGCCAGACGCAGCAACAAAAACCAGCGCCGGCAAATTTGAGTTCCTACGTTCATACGAAAACTCGGGGACAGAGTTACGATGGCTCCAGTATCCCGAGAAGTAATCTCGGTTCTAGTGAACAAAATATAAGGTGATTTTTTGCTTTGACTTCTTCGACAGAAAATCACATTTTATCATATACTTTTAAATTTGAATATAATAAAAAGCTGATTTAACATTTTAATGCACAGAATTTAAATGAAATGTATATTGTATATTTTATAGCATTTATATAATATTATTTATATATATTCAAAATATTGTTCTATATAAATTAAAATTACATATAATATAAATTTACTATAATATTTTTGAAAAAATTATGTAAATTTTAAGTGAATCTAGTCGTTATGATAACTACATTTAGATATGATCTTTGATGAAATTCAAATTTAAACTAACTTGAAAAGTTCACGATTCCTGATTTAGGAAGTTATTTTTTTAATAGGAAAAAAGAATTTCTTTCGTTCTACATTTATACTTTCCTCATATAAACAATTATACTTTTTTCTCCTTAAAAAATATTTGTTTAAACTAATATTAAATAAATGGTTGATTTTTAAAAGTTATAAAACAGATATTACATACACGTTATCCTAGAATTCATGATCAATATAAGGAAAACTAAACTTTTTCCCATACGTTAAGCAATCTCTTTGTTATGTGTTATTTTATTTTACTTTAAAGAAAAATGCATGATTAAAACTTTGTTTGTGTTACAACTAACGTTTTAAGAAATATCATATAGAATATATGAGATAACTGCATATTGCACAATATAATATTGTATTTCAATTTGTCGCTCTAGATTGACCAACATAAAAAAGTTTATTACTAGAATTTAATTAAAAAAGTATGTTTTAATCATTGATAGACAGTATAAGTGTTTATTTTGTTTATTTCTAATTTGTTCTTATTTAGGTAAATCTACTTATTTACGTAAATTAACATCATCATTTATATTAAAATACGATATGATCAAATAATTTGTAATCGCTTGATCGACACAAATTCTTTACATATATTCTCAGTATATTTGTTACTTCAAAGATAACATCCATATGTTCACATGCATCTTACGTGAAAATGCTTTAACATTTCCGTTAGAAACCCCTCAATATAGTGAATTTTTAACGATATTCAATTTTAAAAATTGAATACATTTTTCATATGCTGTAGATACAAATGTTTACTGTTTTGGCATGCAAACTAACAATTCACTACAACCGATACAAATACGATATTTTAGTAAATGTATAACATTCACTTATCATATTTGGATATAATTTAATATATTATCTTAAGTGCAATTGTTATTCAAACATATCCATTCAAAAGATAAATATTTTTATTATATTCGTATTTATAAGCATCAATGTAAATTTTGATTAATGTCTAATTTGAATTCTATCACTGAATTATTTGATTGAATACGTTGAATTTACTTATAATTGTTTGTTTTCTATTGAAAAAGGTACCTATCAAGTTCAGCAAATGCATCCATTGATCAGCAGTCAAGTCGAAATGCTTACGTTTCACCGTCCGAATTGCAAATGAGAAGTGTAAATTATTCAGAAGGACAACAACCACCAAAGCCGAATCATTCCATAGGACAGAATGAAATTTTGAGCGGACGAGCACAAACAACTGCCCATCAGTATTACCGGGGTTCTCTCGATAGTTCCACCCAGCAGTACAAACAATTCATGGAGCCAAGAAGCTCAAATTCAAGCTACCACGACGACACGTATTGCCGAAGTTCACCCCCCGTCTATGGCTCAATTGCGCGAAACGCCGAATCAACCATTCCATCACCATCACCGCCTGCGTACAAAAGCTCCCCTAGTCGATCCTTTCCATTGAATTATCATCAGGACGTTCGTGGGGAATTAGCAGATAAAAGTTCGACAAGCTATTCTGCTAATCGGTCTGCTTCTGAACAGCGTACAATTTCAAATGAATGTAATTATATTATTATATTATTATTATATTAGTTAAAATAATAATAATTTATATTTATTTTAGTCTAATCTCTATATTAATATGATCATTGACCTCTAGAATTGATTCTTTATGATAATGAATAATTGTTATGTTATTTAATCAATATTTATCATATTTCAAGCTACGAACTCAGCGCCATCGAGAAATTCACCTCTGTCGACAAATCGCGAATCGATGAACCTGGAAAATGGTGCTACAAAAATGACTACTAAATCAAGCCCTTCGCATGTTCTTCAAACGTCAAATCTTGTTAGTATGTCTGATAATTTGGCATCGGGACACCCACAGCGGGCACAAGTGCAAGTAGCAGTTAATAGTGCAGCTACAAATAATGCGGGCGAGGAAGTGCGTGCTCCACGAATTACAAGTTTGCCACCGGGCGTCACTAGTGGAGTCGCGGGTCCGGTGTTTCTGAATGCCGGAGTACCAAATTTACAAAGAAACCTGGAGCAAGAAAGCGCGCATGCGTCCACCGGCTCGGCACCTACTCTCAGGCATTCCGTCAGCCCGAATCTCAAACTCACTCCTGGCAAAAGTCTTTTGCCTTATCAAATTACACCTCCAAAACCATCTGTAAGAATTATTCAATTTGAATATTGTTTTACTGCATTCTATTTTTTATTAAAATTTTTTCATTTACATAAATTAACTTCAAATTAACATTAACTTTAAAATATATAATTGTCATTTTAAGACAAAAATTAACTTTGTTAAATTACAATTTAGTTGTCAAAATTTCAATGAAGTTAAAAATTAATGATTAATAAATTTAACGTCGTTATAAGTTAAAAGTTAATTATAGTTATAATTTATGTTTAAAAAAGTTAATTTTTTACAATTTTAAATTGTTTAAAATATTATTATATATAAATATAAATACTAAGGGTTTCATCACTGAAATTATATAATTTGTGACTATTAATTGAATCACAAATTATATCATTTCATTATTAAAGAAACATAAAATTTATTTAAAAACATATTTACGAAAATACACCAAATAATTAAATTAATATATTACCTCAAAATAAAATTCGTTAAAGTTAAAAAAAGTAATATTTTTCTATATGTTAAATTGAGTTAAAAGTTAATTTTTGTTTGACGAAATTAAGTTAACACAGTTGATTAATTTTCACTTATGTAAATTGGAACGTTTGTCCACGTTAATTACACAATTCTGCTTATTAATATTTATTTATAGAAATATAAACAATTGGTGATTTTAGATAATTTTCGTAGATAATATTTATTATTGACACAATTAGTTTCTGTTCATTGAGTAAATTAATGTTTAATTAAAAACTATTTTTTTACAAGAAAAATAACTGAATAAAATGTTTTCTTTGATTCTTTTCTAATAAAAATAATTATAATATCATTAAAAATTAATTTGAATTTAATCAAATTAAAACTATATTTTAATCAGGGTCCAACTGAAGCGGAGAAAAAAATTGAAGAACTGACTCGTCAGTTGGAAGAAGAAATGGAAAAACAGGAAGAAGAAGGAGAATATTTCGGTAAATAAAATATTCATTTACTTTAACTTAAACCAACTTTATATTAGTTAAATAATAGAATTGCCTAACAATGCTTATAATGAAAAACTAAATATTACTTTTTACTTCATATAAAATTAATCAAAGTTGAATTTAAAATTCTCTAGAAGCAATAAAATTAATTGAATAATAAAATATTATTTACAAATGTTTAACATAAGCCGTTTGAAATAAAGATTTGCGATTTATCGCGACAATTCATCGGTTCTGTCAGTGCGTACACCCCTTTTAGCGCGTCAAGTAATCGGGTTATACATAGACCAGTTGCGCTCAGATGTTTATAGTTCAGTCTCACAAGTGAGCAACGCCGAAATCAACTCGCCTCGCGAGCGTCTAGTTTTTCGTATCAGCAGATCGGCTTTCGATCAAATAATAGATACTATTCGATCTGTGTTATGTCCGGCGTCATATTACCACTGTCTAGTTGTAAGATTGAGTTTTTTCTTTGACATATTCATATTTTTAAAGATAATTTTTGAAACATAATATTTCGGCACATTTTCGTGCCAAATTCAATTAACTAATTGCAAATTCACGCAATTAAAACTGCCTTGAATGACATTACGGATTCTTTTACATAACTGTATGAACAAAAATTATAAAAATATTGTCATTTAAAACAAGAACATATTTATGTGTTAATGATAAGCTTATCAAATAATTGTATTTTATTTACAATATCATTATATACAATTATGAGATGGTATAATAAATTTAAATAAAAATAAGTAATAAAAACATAATGCATGTTTTAGGTATATGCCATACTTGCGGAGAAAAAGTCACCGGCGCGGGACAAGCATGTCAAGCGATGGGCAATTTGTATCATACCAATTGCTTTATTTGTTGTTCTTGCGGACGAGCATTACGAGGAAAGGCATTTTATAATGTCCATGGAAGAGTTTATTGCGAAGAAGATTATTTGGTAACTTATTTTGAATCATATTAATATAATATACATTAAATATTATATTGTAAATAACAATAAAATATTATTCATTTTATTATAAAATAAAAATTATAAAATCAGTAATAAAAGAAATGCAATGCTTATTCAAATGAAACATGAAATAGAACTGAAATAAAGATTTTAATTTTAATGTAATTTCGGTTACAATTTTTTTAGTACTCAGGTTTCCAACAAACAGCAGAGAAGTGTGCTATTTGTGGACATCTTATAATGGAAATGGTAAATAAAAAGAATTAAAAGTTTAATTTGCCTTATTTATATAGTTTATGCTACCAAATGAAAAGGTGTATGTAGTTATTTAAAATTAATATTAATTAAAAATCAATTATGCAGATACTTCAGGCAATGGGAAAATCTTATCATCCCGGATGTTTCCGATGCTGTGTGTGCAATGAATGTCTGGATGGTGTTCCATTCACAGTTGACGTAGATAACAAAATTTATTGCGTCAATGATTATCACAGAATGTTTGCTCCTAAATGTGCATCCTGTGGAAAAGGAATTACACCTGTTGAGGTATTTTGCACATTTTCTATTACTTTTAAAATTATTTAGTATTTATTATTAAATAAATGTTTTAATATTTATTTTGTGCATTTTAATTTGATCTTTTCTCACTTCTTTTAGGGAACTGAAGAAACAGTTCGAGTAGTATCAATGGACAAAGATTTTCACGTAGATTGTTACGTGTGCGAAGATTGCGGAATGCAATTAACCGACGAGCCGGACAAACGGTGTTACCCTCTTGATGGAAGACTCATGTGCCGAGCGTGTCATATACATCGCATATCGCATGTTCAGCCACGAGCTCCCGAGCCGGTGTCTGCGAGCTATCAGTTCATGGGATAAATAACAATAAAGTACCGTACTTAAAAAAAAAAGAAAAATAGAAAAGAAAAACTAGAAACAAAAAGAGTAAAGTTTGTTCGAATGCGCACACAATGACTGTTAAAATGCATTTTGTTAAGAATTTGATTCAACTTGTTATTATCCTATTAATCATGTTCAACAATACATTTTTATATCGTGTTTTATTAATATGAGAATTTTTAACGAATTTTGTATAATTGAATACTTTGGATGGAAGTAATGTGTCTTTTTAAATCACAAGCGGTGCTGCTTTTTATATGTGATAAAATGTTAATCAAAGTTTTTGTCCGACAAAATATTTATAATGAATTATTTTACAGATATAAAATTTGTAAAGTTGTGAACGTTGTACATTTATCTATACATTTGTCGAATTTTGCACGAATCTTAATTTAAATATATTTTAACTTTCGTTTGTATTTTTATAATAATAATAAATATACGAAGCCATATAATTAAACAAGTGATAGCATTACTTCCACTCGACATTTGTATCTAACATTTGATAATATTATGACTTTTTGATGTCTACATTTTTTTATAAAGATTTATAATGCGCGAAGATACACAGTAACACACCAAATAAAGTTAATGTTAATGTTAAATATAGGCGAAAAAAAGTCTTAAACAGGGCCGAATTTTAATTTCTTTATTATTTGTATTGTTATTATTATCATTATTATTAATATATCAATTAAATATTTATACAATATGATTTTTTAATAATAAATCATTATCATGAGATAATACAAATAATTCGGCCTTGTTTTAAATTACATAGGAAACAAATATGATTCCTGTAAAAAAACATTAATATTCGTAAATGTTTTTAAGTAAAGTGCATAATTTATTGCAAGCTGCTGTACTCCATTAAATACAAGTTTTCGAGTTGCGCAAACAATTGTGATATATAATAGTTTAATTTAAATTTATTTTACAAACATTAATGATTCCATTGCGATGTGTTTTGTGTAAGTATTATTGTTTTTGGCAACGGAATTTGATTTTTTTTATTTCACAGTTTTTTTTATTAAATACACTTTATACACATTTATATCGATAAAAATAAAACAATAAATTATAACAATAATTACTCAAATAACGATAATAATTATATTAATAATAATGATCTTAATAAAAGTAATAATATAATATAAAATAAATTAGAAAAGTTATTTACAAATTCGTAAATTCTTCTGAATTATATAAAAAATACTATATAACTATGCCTATTAACTTAATAAACAAACGTAAACATGTTCTTATCGAAAATTATAATAATTCTACAACTACTTAATAACTTATCAATAATTTACTTAGCAAACATTTAATTTATACAAATATAATTAAATGAAATTAAAATTCAATTTGTGATTGCGATACGACGTTCATTATGTAAGGCGAAAACATTTTATTGTTTAATATAAATTAAAAAAATAACGATTGAAAAATTCTTTTTCCGTTAATTTCACTTTATCTTATTATTTAAAACTCTGATAATTACGGTGAAATACAATTTGTTGCTATAAACAATAAACTTTATACAATAATTGCATCGACATTTAATTTATAAGTAACGTAACTATGTTGTGTTACGCATATATGAATATATTTATTTATGCTACTAGTTATGATTCGTTCAAACAAAATAAGACAATACAAAAGTCCCTCGTTTCAGCTTATCTTCAGGTTTGTCGTTGTGACTTCTGTTCTCAGCGACGCATTTTTTTCATCGCGTTTTCTAGAAGTAATTAAACATGTAATTCAATCACATGTGTAATTAAACTTAGTTGTTTCTAAGTTCAACATTAAATCATTTCTAAACAATTAAATTGTATTTAGCCTTTTTGCGAATTAATACAATCATCAAGTTCAACATTTATGTTTAATTGTAGCAATTAATTGTTATTATAACTATAAACTGACTAAAATTACATGTTATAAATCAATTATACAATTAGTAGTTATGAATAAATGATCAAATTCTATCTTGTTTATTTAATATATACAATCTTTTGGGTATATGTTTATTTAATATAATTATAGTATCTTAACAATTTAAAGGTATTACTTTAATATGGGAAATATGGTAGGTGGATATTTTCTGTTATTTTTCATTATGCTTAAATTAAGTTCTAATTAACAAAATTATTATAAAGTTTTACCACATACTTAACATCTGATCAAATCCAAAGCAGCGTCACAAAAAAACAATTTCCATTTAATAATAAACATAATACAAGTTTGTTTGTCTTACTTAGCATGCACTATATATGTTAACAATAATTTTACTTCACGCCGTACCGTAAAATATAGTTTGCACCATGGGAAATAAACATAAATTCTTTTTCTCTCACGATTACAACCCTCGGCTTCCCCTCGGGTGCAATCTTCTCTGGAGAAAAAGAATGTACGATTTTATCTCCCATAGTACAAATTATACTATTATGTCATTTTTTTATAAAAATGTTATTAAATAATTTTATAGGACGTTTGAAAGATAAAAGTAAATTCGTTCTTTATAATAAACTTTATGTATAAAAATATTAAAGTATAAGTTATAAAACTGTTAATCCTTAATTTTATTTACAATTATTTTAGAAGAACTTTTCAATTTTGTAATTATTTGATTTGTTACCTGTTTAGAATCTTTTAATTTTAAGTATCCCCATTTATTCAAATATCTAATGGCTGTTGTTGTTCCGCCTAAAATATACATTTTCATGATTTAGATTAATTAACACCCTCAACAATAACAAATAATAATGTATAGTAAAATAACCTTTTGCTAGTAATTAATGTTTATTTTTCATATGCTAATCCAATGTTTTTAAATGTGTATTGAACAATTGATAATTACCTATAGTAACAGTGTATCTTATTGGGGTGATAATTTTATACATAGCATAAGTCATGACCCAATGTCCGGCACTGGAATTCCTTAAAGTATCTATGTATGTTTCACTTAAATGACACATTTGCATTATTTCAATAAAATCAACTCCACTGAAATAAATATTATTTTTTTTTAATTTCATGAATTAAATATATGTTACTTTAATAACACAAATATATAATTATCCAGTAAAAGAAATCCTTTTGAATGAATTTAAATCATTTATTTTAAAGTGCGTTTTTGTCCAATTCACAATATAGATGACATTTTTAAACATTGTATTAAATTTAATCAAACATCGACCAATAAAAAAACAGATTTTAGTTCAGATTTAGATCAAATCTAATTTATTTAATTGTATACCATTTTACACGTTTAAATTAGTTCTTGCATCATCGATTTGAACAATTTAAAACAATTTCATACTGTTAATGTATAATTTATTTTTGGAACACAGCTGACTTCTTATTGGCTGCTATTAAATTATATTTTTTACAATTCAAAGAAAGGTGTTCAAATTGTGTTTTAATCCAATTTGCAATTTCAATATCGAACTCCAAACTATTTTTTGTTTGCTGGGTAAGTTTTGGGTAAGATTTTACTTCATAACACAGAAATATTTTATTTAAATATTACGTAATAAACAAAATCAATATTTAAATATATACATATAAGTATTGTCGTCTAATTTATTTAAACTTCGATAAATAGTAAATTAAATAAAAATGGCTTTGGAAAATATACTATCAATAAAATATTCTAATATTAATACATACTTTCTTAATGATACATATAAGACTGTAACCCAAAATGCGGATGTAATAAGATGAACAGGAATGGTAATGTACCAATAATCCTTAACCATTTGTTTCAGCCTTTGCATTAGCGATACTTTGGTTTCCTTGGAATCATTTTGCAAATTTGTACAATACGAAACTTTATTATTTTCTCGAATCGCAGGTATTATCTGACATTTGTTTATATTACTACTTAGAAAATTTGTTCCACAATTAATTTGTTTATTACACAATTTATCTGCAAAAAGAAGACGATTATTTGAATAATATTTTATATTATATAATAATAATTTATAACATTTATACGACATAATAATATAATTAGTTTATAAGCAAATTTAATTAAACTCACCGTGAAATGGATAATTTTGAACTTTTATATTGAAACAATACAAATGTCTAGCTAAGGGATTTAACTCGACAGAAGTAGCTCGTAAAAGTAATGAAGAACATCTTGTTAATCTACCAACAATCAGGTCCATGTTGGGAAAACAAATATATGATTTGCAAATTTATATACGGCCTTTTTCAACATGCGAATTCTGACAGTCTGTAGAAAAGTTACTCGTTTAGGTTACAATTACGTGATAAAAATATTGCACATTTCTAACCTAATATGATGCAAACAGGCGGTAATTTTAAATTTATTGTGTAAAATTGAAAATTATCAATAACTAATCAACTAAAATAAACGAATCATTTAATTATCTAATTGTTAGTAACAATTAAATTAATAATAATATTAATATAAATTAAAAGAAAAGTGAATGTCTAAATTGTATTTTATAATATAAAAAAATGTGTAAATAAGATTTGCGTAGAACGACTCAGTAAACGGAGCAGCCATTTCGATTGTTAGCTTGTGTACATCAGAATTGATAAAATTGCAACTTACTGACATTTATTTGTTTGCAAAATATTGGATGATTGTTGTAGAAAAATTATAGAAAATAAAAAATTTTATTAAATTTTAATTTGTGTACAGTAATTTATTTAAAACAATCATGTAAGTACATGCAAAGCAATGAAAATAAAATTATTATTTATTTTGAGGTTAAGATTATATCCGTTGAATTTGTTTAATTTTATAATTAACATTTGTGTGTCAACAGAAAAGAATGTTTGTACGACGATTGCCACAATGTTTGTGTCAAATAGGATCAGTCTTTGGCAAACAAAATTATGTTATTAATCGAAATGTCAACTTACATTTGTTGACAAGAAACGTAATTCCAACTATGACCTTAACTTCTCAACAACAAAAAAGATTGTGTAGTACAAATGTCAAAACGGCAGAAGAATCTACAAAGGAAACTGAAAATTTACAAAAACTTCAATTGGGAAAATTACAAGGAAAATTACAACTCATTTTTACATGCAAAAAATGTTCAACGAGAAATAACAAGATGATCTCAAAATTGGCTTATGATAAAGGAGTCGTGATTGTTCGATGCGAAGGTTGTAAAAACAATCATTTAATTGCAGATAATTTGGGGTGGTTTGAAGAATGGAAACACTGCAGAAATATCGAGACATTTTTAAAATATAAAGGCGAGAAAGTTTCGCGGATCAGGAATGATGTTGACGGTTATTTTGAGGCAATTAAAACAGAAGAAATTGAGAAGGCTCATGAAATTTATAATAGACATAAGGCTGACGAAGATACTGAAAAATAATATGTCTATATTTTTTATTTATTTGTTTTGGAATTATGACTTGTAAATAAATGTATATATGAGTTACAGTAAATCGGCATTCTTATATTTTCCTGTTATTAATAATAAACCCTTTTTATAATATAAATATAATTCTCCGGTTTATAAATAAAAGAGAAAAAAGATAAGAAATATTTTATACAATTCTTAAATCCATGTTTCTATTTACTCTTTATCTTTGTGAATTAGAAAGTTGATTTATCATTTTTTATATGTTTCACAAAAACTGTTTTTAGTAACGTTAGAATAAAAAAATCAAATACAACCGAAATATACTTAATTTTTTGATTATGTGTAGGAAATACACTTGACTCTCTCAAATGTCACATTCTCAAATGTCACAATCTCCCAAATGTAACGACAAAAATCTCCCAAAAGTCACGAAAATTCGTGGTGGGGACAAATGTAGCCAATCAAAATGTTTTCGCTTCGTGACATTTGAGAATTTTTTCTGCCCAATTTTTGTGACATTTGAGAGAGTTAAGTGTAGAAAAAACGGAGACGGTTACTCAGTCAAAAGTTTACGTTAAAAGTTATTTTTCTTTAACCATAATATTCTCACAGAATCAAAGAATAACATTATATATATATTTTAGAATATTTAATTCATTATCCACAAATTGTTATTTAAAAAGACATTCCGGGAACGCATATTTCAAGAATCATCTTAAGGACAGGGAAAATTAACAAATATTTTTTTTTAATTCAACAATGTATTTTTGAGACAATATTATTACACTGTGTTTGAATTAAAATCGTAGAAACAAATCACGTAAAAGGCCTATCATAATCATTATCATTATAAAATAGGTTTAACTCAAATTGTTTTTAAGCACAATGTCGAAAGCGCGTTTATCACACATAAAATTGCCTTTTACAGAATAAAATAGCATAAGTAAGAATTAAATTTTACAATCAAAATTGAAAAAAGTGGTATCTTATAATGCAGAAAACATTCCAATTGATTATTTTCTCAAAAGGTTTTTTGTCATTCTCTACCTTCTTGTGCTTCACTTCATTTAATTTATTTAAGAAGTTATCTTTGTTAAAATATAAAAATAAGTGATCAAAGCAAACCGTTTGTAGAAATATTTTAGGAATGTTTTACGCATTTTCTCACAAATTAATTTTCTTTCACAGGCCAATTTTTTAATATTTATTTCATTGGCCCGCAAGATTTTTTGCATATTCCATTCATTTACAATGATTGAATCCCACAACCAAAATAATTAAGAATATGTCTTTATATGCATCTGTTAAAAAAATATGACTAATTATCTTTAGGCGCATTTTATTAACTTTTTTACCTTTTTCTGTGTTTCCTGTTATAATAATAATCATTATTACACTTTTTACTATATTTTTTAGATTTTATCTGTTTTATATCGTTTACTATAGGCGACGCTATTCTAAGTAGCGTCATTTGTTGTATCTTTCATTCAAATAATATTTATTATTAAATATAATTTGTTTCAGTGATAACAAATTTCTGAAAATAATTGCTTAAAATATATTTCAGAAAATTTGTTATCAATCGCTTCGTAAATATCGCATTTCGTAAATCGCGCCGACGTCGTAAACATATGTTGCGTCTTGCGGCGATTATTTGAAAAATATTGATAAACTTATATGAAGTTATCGTCATTTTCGTCATTATCATCATCATCATCATCATTATCATCATTATCATCATCAATATCATTACGTTATAATAGCATGGAAATGAATGTAGCATATATCTTCCTTCATTTACAATTTATATACAGAGCATTTTTGCATGATGTGTACAAAATTAGTGTATCACAGAAAATAAATCCGTACAACAGTGGCACGTGTATGTGCGGCGATTGTAAGTAACAAGCGGGCATGTGACGCCCGTTCATTACGGGGCACTGTTGCCCTTTTTCCGCGCTTAAAATGCGCGTAACACGTGCATCTATAGACCGTATTTTTAAGTTCCACAGTAGCGCGAAAGTAGCGGGCATCAGTAGACAAGTTGTAACGTGCCTTTTAAAGTGAACAATTTTCAAAGTAATTATTTGTATAAAAAAGTCAATGTATTATTGATTGACAATATGGATTCGTTTTTAACAAAATATAATTATTCGTATTAACTTTTGCAAATGATTGTTGTAAAATGTAGTTTCTTTTAATCACACAAAATATCATTTTTTTTAAATTATGATATAATAATTATATCAGATATTTATTTTTTATTACTTTCAATATTAAATCTGTATATATATGTTGTTTATTATATAAGAGATAATAAACAAATTGTATAAATATGAAATTATAAATAATTACATATTTGTAATAATTTATTTTTAGCAAATTTACATTGTTCGTAATATAATGTCTTGAATTGAATAAACTGTGATAGGTTTTATGAAGGTGCTGTTTTTTAATCTTTAAATCTTTAATTTTAATTTTGATATATCATAATAATAGTTAATAAATGTATTATGAACTATTAATATCGTTTTTTCTATGATAATTTGCAGTTGTTAATTAGTTAAAAAGCTATTTGACATTTTTTTTGACATCAAATCTTTTGTTAAAACATGACACGCGAAATAAGGCAACAGAAGTCCGTTTTAACGGGCAAGAGTTATCCTTCATATTACGGGCAACAGTGAAGTGAATTCTAGTTTTGCTAGCTAGTATTTGCCCGCTTTTTGCCCCTATCGCTTGTCAATCAATTTTCCGGTATTTGCCTCTTTTCGCGTACTTTAAGCTCGCGTAGAAACTGCTAGAGAAATTGCCGCTAAATCGCCGAGCAACACGACGATTCGGTAGGGAGTTACTTTTTCCAATCCCTTTTTACCAATCCACTTTTCCTACTCTACTTTTACAATATCCAATGGCTTTAGATATTTCATAATTTGGCCTTCTTCTATGTGGCTGAAGTTTCTGACGTCAAAATATCGAATTTCTAAAATAACAAAAAACAATAAAGAAAACATAATTAATGTGTAAAACATAAATAAATACACTAAATTAAAAACATTTCAACAAATTAGATCAGGAGAAACAAAAAAAAACAACATTTTAATCATACATTGATAACATGATATACACTC